>JANCOA010000047.1:12283831-12295316 GCA_024363135.1 Leptodoras oyakawai
GACAGCGCTATCCACTGCGCCACCGTGCCGCCCGTAAGGAAAACATTTTTGTAGAAATACAGGATGAAGGACAGATGAGTTAGAATACTCGGTAGTCTACGTGTACTTGACCTGAGCGTGCTGTATCTAAACATAGCACAAAAAGTAAGGAAATTTGTGTTGGGTAGATTATTTCTTTGTGGTAACAATAATCTTTAATAATAATAAATCTGACCTCAACCCCATTGAACACTTGTGGGACCAGCTTGGGAGTGCTGGGCATGCCAGAGTGACCAACACAACCACACTGGCTGACTTGTGACAAACCCTGGTTGAAGAACAGGATGCTGTCCCACAGCAAAGTGTGACCAGGCTGGTGACCAGCATTAGGAGGAGGTACCAGGCTGTTGTGGCTGTGTATGGTTCTTCCACATGCTACTGAGGCTCCTGTTTAATAAATGAATAAATTATTAAATTGTCACTATTTCTTTATATGTTTCTTCAAACTTCAATCATCCAGTCCACCAAACACCAAACGAGTCAATGGCAGAAGATTTGGGAAATTTTTCATGGGCGCAACCCACATTCTCAGCTCTACTGCTCATCCCACGAATGCATGTTCCTTATATATGTGGCACCATTTAAAAGTGGAAATTAACAGGCTTTCCAACAGTATAAGATTTATTGCCAAGAAGCATTGTTACAACAAAGAATTAACCTACCAAACACAAATTCCTTTACTTTTTGTGCTATGTCTATATGTCTATATGTCAGGTAGTAAAAGCAATGTAATACTATAAAACTGTGGGGAAATCTGGGGAGTACTGAGTATAACAAACATGTAAAGACTAGTTAAATTGAAGCCTTATTTTCTAAAACATGATGTCATATAAGACATGTGTAGGCGTGGCCTTATATGAACGATCATGAATAAAGCTGAACATTCATGCTGGAAGAGTCATTGGTTACTGTGTTTCAGGCATTATATATTATTTATAACACATCGAAAACATGTTTCGTCAGAATATAATTGGTTTACAAATGGATTATTGGATATTTATCTTAATAAAGTCTAAAAACTGTGATTAAGAACTGATGTTTCAACAGGTATTTTTTTTAAAAAGGTCTTTTAGGTTAGAGAACCGCCCAGGAACCCTATGGGGTTCAAAACACGTGTGTGTGTGTGTGTGTGTGTGTGTGTGTGTGTAGTTTTTGTAATGACATTACTATTGTGCAAATTAAGATTAATTACTATATGACCTATTGCAGCTATAATTGTTCAATTGTTCTTTTTACTTTTTCCTTATTATTAACACATTATTATTATTAGTAGTAGTAATAGTAGTAAACTACATAATTATATGCCTAATTGAAAAATTACTGTAGTTGAATGGTGGAAAGTGTTCTCAAGGATTGTTCAAATACATTATATATATATATGGTATATGAATGAATGTATGTTATATGTATTTATCTTGATGTGAATATTGAATCAGCGATGTTTAATCTTAAAGGGTCTTTTTTAAAAAAAAATAAAAACCCGGAAAAAGGTTCCGGATTACAAAAAAAAGTTGTTTTGAGAGGGTGTGGCCTGAAATTGTGACAAATCATAAATCAGTACCGTGTGATATTTTTTAAAGCCTAAAAGCTGTTTGAAGGAGACGCTGAGGAAAGTTTGGTGTTTTCCGATCGTGAAGTGAATGTTTTTTAGATAAGAAAAAAGGGACTAGTTTGTTGGGAGTTGTGAGCGCGAGCATAAAAACGACTGAAAGTGAGTGCTGCGTCCTGCGCGGAGGGATCTCAAGCACGGACTACACCCAAGGCGCTGTCTCGATTCACATCGGCTTTTCTTCCCTGCCCCCCCAAAAAGCAGATCTCTCAGCACGCAGCTAAAGCGCTTTTTGGAGAGGCGAGGCTCAAATCGGGTTCTTTTTTTTAAAACCTTCTTTAACCTTAAATCCATCCAAAGAGTCTGTGTGAAGCGTCGTAATATATCTGTTGTTTATAAATTGCAGCAAACATGTCTTGGCAAAGCTACGTGGATAGCCTGATGGCCGACGGCAGCTGCCAGGATGCCGCCATTGTCGGTTACACGGACGCCAAATACGTTTGGGCATCGTCACAAGAGGGCACTTTTAGCGGTATAACGGTGAGATTTCTTTTAAAATACAAACGCATTAAAAGGTTCAGCGATTGTATTATTTGCACCCGGTTCGTTGGAACGTGTAAATCCTCGGTCTTTTGTGTCTGTGTGTGTCTCTGTGTGTGTGTATATGTACGTGTGTGTGTGTGTGTGGGGCCACGTTACGGTTAGCTAGCAAAGGCTAACCCGGACAAGCGCGCGTGCGTTAGCCGTTAGGGGTTTTTAAATTTAAAAATAAACCGTCACTCGGTGTGACGTTTGTTTATATTTAACTATAAACTCCGTATAAAGTGTCGTTTTTAGACACACGTACGTTGTTTTTAGTTTTAAAATCTATTTTAACCGAATACGGCAGTGTTAGCAAACCTGTAGGCCCCAGACAGCAGCAGTACTGTTTTTTTTTTTTGTCTTTGAATGAAAAGATCAGCGAACTGCACTAACCGTGAGCACTTCCAGAATATTCTTCAATTCATTAATTATTTTATTATTGCTATTATTAATAGCAACAACCTGTTTCTTTTTTTTTATGAAGCAAGTAAGATTAGCATAGTGCTAGTTAGCATGGTAAGCATGTTCGTTGATTATTAAAAAAAAAAAAAAGTTAATTCTTTTTAATTGGGCTGCGTAACGGGTTTACGGATTCACCGCTTTATTAAGGGACCACGTGGTTTTTATAAATTATAAATGAGCGTTCGCTGTTTTATTTCGCATTAATGTAAATATCCATACTATCCTTTTAGCCTTTTTTAATTTTTTTTCTTTAATCATGCTGGAGATTTAGGCGTAGGCCATGCTGGGAGGAAGTTAGAGACTGGCGCTTGGGCATAGCCTTTCTTCCTTTGGCTCGGTCCCATTTTGCACTTTTGTCAGTACCTGTGCACTACCTAGGGCACTGAATAGCGCTATTTTCACAAGCTGCCTAGTGCCCTTGGTGTGAAGGGTGTGCAGTAGGGTTTGGGATTTGTCCCGTGGTTCCCTTTTCCCCCTCTTCTCCTTACAGGAACATGCCCGTGTCTTCAAAGATGGCGTCCCGTTTCCCTTTATCCAAGCTTTAGTCATTACAGCTTTAAATCCGTTCGTTTAACTGAAATGTTATCTGTTTATTATTAATATTATAATTTATTATTTACATATTGGTGGAGTTTAAGGAAATGAATGTCCGGTAAACACTTTTTTTTTTCTCAGACCCTGAGATTAGCTGTTAAATAAAAGTTATATTATGTAGTGTTTGCATATTGTTAATATTTATATCTATTTATATTTTGGACTGTCTTTGGAATTCCTGATGCCAGGAAAAATTTGCACAGAGGCTTAAAAAAGGAAAGACAACGCCATTGCTATATAAATCTTATTAAGGAAGTTGGTAGCGTTGTAATAATTTGACTTTGAACATTTTTTAAGGGGATTATCTCTGACACTATCATTTGTATCAAGTGACATTATATCCTGATTTATTTATTGATTTTTTTTAATATATATTAAAATTGGAATTCATATTGTAGATGGAGTCTTCCTGCTACTTGACTTTTTATATTATTTGTTCCAGTCAGACTTGCAATAGCATGATGTTTAATGAGAAAAGAAAGATGTTATACCTCTCAGACTTCAATAGGAAAACCACACCCCAGTGTTAAGCAGTAATCACTATCCTTAACCACGTGTCTGTTCCCTGTTACAGGCCGATGAAATCGATGTCTTAGTCGGCAAGGACCGAGAAACCTTCTTCACCCACGGACTGACCCTAGGGAAAAAGAAGTGCTCTGTGATCAGAGACAGCCTGTCGAACGATGGCGAGTGGACTATGGACATCAGGACAAAGAGTCATGGTGGAGAGGCGACGTACAATGTTGCCATAGGCAAAGCTGCCAAAGGTAAACTTGCTTTGAGTATTTGCAAATGACTCCCAGATTTACATGCGAAAAAGAAAATGTATCTCGACCAACGAAAGCGAACAACCTCAGAGAGGGTTTGTACAGTTGCATCAGACTGAAGCTAGGCTTCATTCCGGTTTACTCGTTTTCATGTAATTGATGGGCGTTCTCTGAGGTTGTGCATTCGGTGGTCCCCCCCTGCCTTGATTTGAATGTTGGAGCAGGTGGGTGCATTGCTACATGTTGCCTGCAGTGCAGTAAATGGCTGTATGCCAGTTATTAATGCATATGGAAGAACTTGGGAGTCAACTTCTGTGTCCCAGCATGCCATTTAGGTTATGAGAGAAAAGGCAACAAATCAGAAATCATCACTATTATCCGGACTTTTAGGGCGCGTCTATAAGGTTCCAAAATGACCATTGTCAAGTATTGCAGTGTGCCCTACATTGGGAACGAACAGTAAGCTAACGTTGGTAATTTGTTAATCCCATCGCTCTGTTAACAGAATTTGGCACTGTAACTGTGTAACTGGAACAATCGCAATCTGCTTATCAGTGGAACAAGGAGATTTTAGCATTTATGACTAAAGCATTGCTGTGTGAGAGGTGGCTGTACAGGAAAAACACTGTGCAACCATAACGGGACAAAAACTAACCAAGAACGCCTTATTATCCGGATAATACGATCTAAATTTTATTTACCCTGCTTCCTGCCTTGTTAATGTTCATAACCGTGTGCAGTCTGCCTTTGTGGCCCTCCTTCTAATAGTCAGTGATACTAAAAAGGTATGATTACAGAACAGTGGACTGAAAAGCTCTTCTTTCCCCCTTTCCTTGAACTTTCCCCCCACCTTCTTAACTACCTGAATAACTGCTGAACATGTACAGGCTGCTTTCTTTCTGAAACCGGTTTAAAATTGGCACCTTTTCATTATTTAGAGAAGGAACACGCATAGTGAGAGTACCGAACAAGCGGTTTTTAACCCTTCGCAGCCACATGCTGTCGTTCTCAGCGCCCATAACTGGGCATGTTACTGCTTCAGCTGGACTCGTTTCACAGTGCAGTTTACTGTAAATGACTAACCGCCTCGTCACCCTTCTCTGCGCCGATTTAACAAATAAATAATCTCGGTTTGTGGAGTGCCTTTTGTCAAACCCAAGGTCATGTTACAAAGAACTACCCTGCAACCTACGATCATAATTTTTGTAGTGTTTAATACAGACCCAGTTAGTTATGTCTCATTAACAAGTAGATTATGGGATGTCCTGTTTAACTACTGGATTTAAAAGTTTGACGCAAAATTTTGCGTACGTGTATCGAAAGTCTTTAAACATCATAGGGTATTTTTTGCTGTGCTGCCCAACTGTAATTTAGGGATTGCTTAGGTCAGTGGTTAGGCTTCCATAAATAGACAAAGTGATATTCTGTTCCCCCGGAATAGTCCTTATCAGTTGATTTGGGAAGCTGAGTAGACTAGACCAAGATGGGCTAGAATCAAATTCTCATCCCGGACTGATCCATAAAAGGAGTTATAAATGGGATTAGCAGCCCTTCACCTAATGCCAGTTCAGTTGGATACCTTTAACCTGGACCAGTAATTCTTTAGACTGCCACTTGGGTGTCCTGCCGTGCCTTTTGAAATTCAGCTAATATTAAACCGGTTAACATAATGATTAATAATTACCAGTTCCTGATGGTGGGATGAGTTCAGTAATTCCCCTTGTTGCATCCTCCGTCTTGCGCTTTAAATAAATATTTGGTGTGATCAGGTTTCAGACTATTGAAATACTCAGAGGTTGATTGGCTTTTCCCTTTCTGGGTTTCCTTGTTTGTAATCGTATGCATGAGCATGCAAGCACTTTGGACTGCAGCTGCAAATTTACTCTTCATTTTTCTCTCCTTCACCCTTCATCCTTTAACCAGCAGCACTTCTCAACTCCTCTTTCTTTTGTTTCTATTTCTTCTCTTTCAGTCTTGGTTCTTGTAATGGGCAAAGAAGGGGTCCATGGAGGCGGCTTGAATAAGAAGGCATACTCGATGGCAAAATACTTGAGGGATTCGGGGTTCTAACGTAATTAACGCTCGCTTAGTTTCAATTTTGAGGGACAGAAAGAAGAGAGGGTTTGCTGTTTAAGCTTTCTCCTTCACACAGTTAAAATGTCTTTTAATAAGAACGGTGGTAAGATCTTATAACATCCCTGTGTTACGGGGGGGAAAGACTTTTTCTTTCCTTTCTTTTTCAATTTTTTTCATTTGTCATCTTTTTTTTTTTCCTTTCTCCCCTCCCTTTATGTACCCCCAGTAATGGTTTTAGTCATGGGAAAGGAAGGTATCCATGGAGGACAGCTCAACAAGAAAGCATTTACCATGGCTGACTACCTGAGGAAAGCTGGATACTGAAGCAGCCCCCTTTTCATCCATCCACACAGCAGCTCACTGTAACATCCCATCATCCCTTTCTCCCTCTTTTCTTTTCTCCTCCCCCCTGCCTTCACAGCACTACAGATATTTAGTTGATGCATCTTTGTCTGTCCAGTCCCTTTTTTTTTTTTTTTAAATGTACACCCTAACTTCCTGTTTTCCTTTTTATTTAGCATACCTCTCCCATTCCCCTTTTCCCTCATCCTTATAGTGCCACAAAACAAGCATGTTCATTTTATGAAGGCTTAAACCGAAAAAAACAAAACAAAAAAAAACCCCACAGTACTGTACATAAAGCATTTAAGACCATCGGGCTTTTCAAATTTGCATAAATAGTCACCGTCCAGTTTTCCTGAGGCGCTTATTTAGTGGTCCATCGATGCCTCTCGAGTGCTTTGAGCCTTGCTGAGCTGTCGGTCTTCCTTAGTGATATATTTTTCTCTTCTTTCCAGCATGGCCAGGAGGGTTTAAAACGTGCATGCATATCTCTTTTAGCTCAATATCATCAAATACCTAACTACCATACACTACCAGTGTCCTCCAAAAAAAAAAATTATATAATAATAATAAATTCAACCACACTACATAATTCTTGCCCTTATACTTGTAACCCATTTTATTCAAAAGACAACATCCAGTGCTTTTACTGTTGTATCTGAATGTGGTGTTGTGAGTCCTCAATGTAATGTTGGATTTTTTTTTTTTTTTTTTTTTTTTTTTTTTTTTTTTTTTTTTTTTTTTTAATGTGATGGCAGATCAGCATTTACATCTAGATTTAAAACAAAAATCACTTCTGGACTCTAAGGACATTCCACCGCTAAAATTATAGCCACTTAGCAACTTATTTACCAGCTAGTGATTTTGGTTTATTGTGTTTTTTTTTTTTTTTTTTTTTTTTTTTTTTTTTTTTTTTTTTTTTTTTTTTTTTTTTTTTTTTAAAAGCACTACCCTTCTGATGTAACTCTGGTTTGGTGTCCATTCATATATTATAGATATATATTATTATTTTTCTCCAGTAGGACCAATTTTTTTCTGCATTAAAAATCTGAGGATTAACAGATTACTGAAGGATCGACTGCTAGCTTCATCTGTTTATAGAACACCAAATTAATTTTTTTTTCAAATGCATAGTATATAACTAACTTCTTTTATTCACTGGTAATGATGTCCGTGTCTTGGAGGGATTTAAAAGTTCTAATGGTAACTACCTGATTTATTTTTATTTTCTCATAATGAATGTCTTGAATAGATGAAAGATGGCAGTCTTGTTGTTGACCTTTAACCCCCCCCCCCCCCTTTTTTTTTTTTTTTTTGGTCTGTTGATCCTGTCAGTTTTCAGACATCAAGTCATTTTGTGCTTTTATTCGACTGCAATGTATCAACTTGTCATAGCACGGTACAAATATTTCATTAAATAGGCAAAAAAAAAAAAATACACACACCAACACTAAAGTAACTGTGTACACTAAATTTTCTGGGTTATGGTGGTATTAGTTAAAGAAGAAAAAAGACCACTAGTCAATGGTATTGTTAATGTTAATCAAAAAAAAGGAAAAAAGCAGTGTATCCTGTGCCATAATGTAGATCTGATCTGTTGCTACTGTGAGATGGATTTTAAAAACCGCTGCCTTGCAAGGAGTCGATTCTCGAATGGCACCTTCTTTGGAATCTCCGACACTAAAAAAAAAAAAAAAGAAAGAAATTCAAACTCTCCAGGGCTTGTGGAATATGTACAGATTAAAGTGAAACATGTCAACAAATCATGTTCATTTCTCTTCTTTCTTTCATTGCTCCTGATTATTTTTTTTGACTGAGATCCTGACCAGCTGATATATAAATATCTCTATACAACCCGATTTTGCGTGGAAAATGCCATGAATTAACCACCTTGTTTACAGACAGATCAAATAAATCTATTCCAACCAGAAAGAAACGCATTTATTTCCTTATTCCTTCAGTTCTGAGGGGTGTGGTAGGTACAGAGTTGACATCAAACACTTCAAATACTGGGTTAAAAAGAAGTATTTGTGTGGATACGTAAATGCAATTGAACTTCTTAATTGTTTCTAGGCTGCAGCTCTTAGATGGGTTGTTGCACTCTTTGTGCTCGACCTGCTGAGAATCACCTCTCGCGGTTTGTTGCCGTGTCCGAGGACCTTTTTCGTGTGACCCGTTTTTTGTTGTTTATAGTGCTGTGACATGCACAACACGTGCAATACAAACTGATTTTACTTTCCTGATTGTGTACGTGTTTTTTTTTTTTTTTTTTTTTTTTTTTTTTTTTTTTTTTAGCAAATATTCAGCCTGATGTTTGATTTAACTCTGAATGAACCCAGAGAAGAGACTTTTTATATAACAAACTTTAGATTTAGTAGCTTGAGACCGGTTTATCAAATATACAGCTTCCTAGAGGATTGTGACGTATGTTGAAGTTTAATGAGCCCCCAAGTTAGAATTTATTGAATATTTGTTGCTATAAATAACTTTATGAACGGGATAAAAATGCCGCCTGGTTACGGAGCTGAAAATGTTTAAATATCTTCGGTCTGTTGAGTACTATTCAGATGGGGTTAGTTTTCCTGATGGATGTTGAGTAATGGGCCCAATGATGGATTAGTGCCCTGTCTAGGGTTGTTCCTGCCTTGCGCCCTATGTGGCCAGCTAGGCACCGGCTCCCCGTGACCCTGAATAAGTGGCCAAGATGATGAATGAATGTTGAGTAAATGTGTGTACTTATCGGCGCTTTTACAGGAGTTTAGTCATGCAGTGTATGCCTGGCTACATGGCTGTTCTATGTTTTCTACATGGATTTGCTCTTTGCTACTTATTCTATCCACAGAATGTGTAAAAATATGACACGACCGATTCAGACAGGATTAAAATCCCAGACTCTGGTAATGATTACCTCCTGCACTCTGAACAGCGCTTTAGTTGTGTCTGTGAGGCATATTAAGCTGTGAAGCTGGATTTGGTGGGAAAACAGGCTGACGTAAGAACCGTTGGCAAGTCCGACACCACTTTAGTGAGTCTAAGCATGTTCGCTTTTGTTACGATTTCTGCTTTCTCCTATTGGTTTAATCGGTCTGTAACTGCTTCCTTATGCCAACGTCCTCAGCAAATCGGCGTTTTTGACTCAACCAGATTTTCCAGACGGGTCTCAACCCATGTCCATAAACCCTGAAGCAGGCTGGTAAACACAAAACCTGCATTACCGATGCTTTGTCTTAGGTTTTGTTTCCTGCCAGTGTGTGTAATGAGAAACTGCTCTTTCTGCACCTACAACATGGACCATCAAGGTAGGTTTCACGTTTCTGGATTCTGAAATCGGCGCAAACATCAGTTCCTTTCAGCTGCGCCAGAGTATTCGAATGTTGTTGTGCTTAATGTTGTATTAGTTATGTTACCCATTCATGTTATTGTAAATGGTAATAAACACCCATGTCGTTCTTGTGACGACAACGTCATGTTTTACAAGAGTCGTGCGATTCTGTTTGTCGAACTCTATTCAGATTTTGTTTAGAAGGTAAATATTTGTTAGTTAGCTGATAAACCAGCTTGTCCAGTTTTCCTCGCTACACCCTTTGCAGGGGCATGGAGAGTATTGCTTTTTATTGGCTGTATAGATGAGGACAAATATACAGTGTTGAACGTGTAAAAAGGAGTGTTTTACTTCCTAGTGGCACTAGAGAAATATTTGCTCCATCATCCAGACATTGAGTTCAAATCCTGATGAGGCCGTGGCCCACGATGGAGTCCACGATCGAACGTTGTCTTATGTTTTCAGGGAGGCAGCCCTGGGCTGCACTCCGTTCCAACAAATGTAGTGATACCTGCCAATCAAGGGCATCTGTGAATTTGCATATAGAAGTAGGTGGATAGCACTTGCTTCTGAGTGTGTTCAGCATGTGGTTAGCACTTAAGTAGTTCTGTTGTCATAAAATATATCATTTATTCATTCATCTTCTTGGCCGCTTATTCCTTTTCAGGCTCACGGGAGAGCCGGTGCCTAGCCGGCAGCATAGGGCGCAAGGCAGGAACAACCCTAGACAGTGTGCCAATCCATCGTAGGGCACGTGTGGGCACACACACACACTCTAGGGCCACTTTAGAGACGTCAATCAATCTAACGTGCATGTCTTTGGACTGTCGGAGGAAACTCATGCGGACACGGGGAGGACTCAGGCCCCACCTGGGGATCGAACCCGGGACCTTGCTGTGAGGCGACAGTAGTACCCACCATGTCGCCCCCCTCAAAATATATAATGTATTAAAAATATAATAGACATAACCTTTTGGTTATATTTTTTTGTCCAGTGGTATAATTGCACTACTGATATTTTGACGTGCTGAATGTATGTGGACACCACATGCTTCCCGTCAAGCCTGTTGTAAAACCATGAATGTTAATATGAAGTTGAAACCAAAGGTAACACACATGAGTGAGCCCTGCGATGTAAAACAGCCAGACAGCCCACCATCAATCAACCTGAATGAGCAGGTAGCAGTGGAGCAGCTACAGCATCCAAATATCTGGGTTTACCAAAACACTGACCATGAACTGTCTGTCCATGAGATCTGTGCCTTCACCTAAGAAGGAAAACTATTAAGAAAAGGCTTGACTAAACAACTTAAAAGCTGGAATTGGACACTAATTGGAAAGCTGTTCAGTATACACCCCCCTCTGTATCTTTCATTATTCAAAGTACCAACAGAGAGTCTGCACCTTTTGATTGAAGTAGGATCATGGTGGATCATAAAAGACTAGATATGTAGATTAGGTACTGTTCTTTATAGGTCAATAGTACAGTCATGGCCAAATGTTTTGAGAATGGCACAAACATCAATGTCCACAAAGTCTTCTGCTTCAGTTTTTATAATGGCAATTTGCATATACTGCAGAATGTTATAAAGAGTGATCAGCTTAACAGCAATTAATTGCAAAGTCAAAATTTGCCTTGAACTTTATCCCCAAAACACATTTCAACTTCATTGCAGCCCTGCCTTAAAAGGATTAGCTAACATTGTTTCAGTGATTGCTCCATTAACACAGGTGTGGGTGTTGATGAGGACA
>JANCOA010000047.1:12323828-12333848 GCA_024363135.1 Leptodoras oyakawai
GGGGAGAGAGAGAGAGAGAGAGAGAGAAAGGGGAGACAGAGAGAGAGAGAGGGAGAGAGAGAGAGAGAAAGGGGAGAGAGAGAGAGAAAGGGGAGACAGAGAGAGAGAGAGGGAGAGAGGGAGAGAGAGAGAGAAAGGGGATAGAGAGAGAGACAGAGAGAGAGAGAGGGAGAGAGAGAGGGAGAGGGAGAGAGGGAGAGAAAGGGGGAGACAGAAAGAGAGAGAGGCCAGTTCTGTTGCTTGATAATGTGGTGGGAGGGAAAATAATATGGTCACGTGGGACACACACACACACACACACACACACACACACACACACACACACACACGCTTGACAATGTGGTGGGAGGGAAGATTAAAAGGGTCACGTGGGAGAAGTGCGCGCGAGCGCACACACACGCGCACACACACACACACACACACACACACACACACACACACACACACACACACAAGCATTTCCCTTCCCCCAGCACACAGCGGCGGAGCGAGGACAGCGAGGGAAGGCAGCGTTGAGCAGCGGCGGTGTGCATGAACGCCTCACAGAGCAGCGGCGGGTAAAAATAGAGCGTCAGACACAGCCGAGAAAAACGAGCGGACCGGAGAGGAGCCGAGCGCGCCGGGGCACGGGCTAGCTCGCGAAAAGGCCAGCGTTCTGCCTAGCAACACGGAGCCGTAAAAAAGATCTGAGTCCGGCCCGTCTGGATCTGCGTTCCACCCTCGGGAGTGACTAATATCTACGAAGGCACGTCTTAAAAAAGAGAAAGAAAGAAAACAACACGAGCCCATGATCTCAGAGAGGGAGAGGAGCGCTCGGGGGTAAGCGCTGTTTCGGACGGGCTGTGAAAGCGGAATCGGCGTTAAAGGATGTGGACGGGAAAGCAGCACGACGAGTCCAGCTACCAACACGTGCCGGTAACAGCGAGGCACACCCATGGCGAGCGCGGCGTCAACACCGAGCGTCAGCACCCGCGCTGAGAACGGTAGGTACCCCAGCCTCCATTTCACCACCGCTCCCCACATACCACACCAGGGCTACGTGCATGCAAATAAACCTAAACCACAGACAGCACCACCAGCACCATCACCACCACCACGACCAGCACCATCACCACCATCGTCACCATCGTCAGGGATAAATATTTACACAGCTCAGCTCACTGTCAGCTCGGGTTCTAGCTTTCATCCTGCTGGAAATTCGAGTTTCACTTTCGCTGCACTGGGGACCCCGGCCCCAGAACGCTTCACAGCGCTTTACCCTTCCCAAACCCAAAGGGAGAAACGCCGACGCCACAGCTGGAGAAACAATCACTCCATCAATCAGTAAAAGAAACGCAAAAACTGAAAGTAAATAAACAGCAGAAATGTGGCTTTGTTTATGCAAACAAACACCATGTTTATTTTAGAGTGAAGGAAGCACTGGAGAGAGGGGGGGGAGAAAAGGGGGGGAGAGAGAGAGAGAGAGGGGAGATGGATAGAGAGAGAGAGAGAGAGAGAGAGAGAGAGAGAGAGAGAGAGGTCATCAGGGCGTGTGTGCTGGGTTTATATTAACTTTAATCTCAGCGCGTTTTTGTCCTCCACAGACGTCTCTTCCTGTAGTTCATCTTTAAACCACAAGTTTATTTATTTAATCAATAATTACATTTCCGCTCATTTATTTCACGACTAGCGCTCGGCTGGCAGTGTTAGCAGGTGCGGCGGTAAGGCCGAGCGTACGCTGGTGACCCGCGGCGTTCTTTACACGGCGCTAAAGCGGAGGAGGAGGGCGTTCTGAGATGAGGGCGTTCCTGATACGGAGCACGTGCTGCAGGGTTCCTCCTCTCTCCATCGCCACACAGAGGGCGGCGCTTCGCCCGGACGCCACACAGAGGGCGGAGCTTCGCCCGGACGCCACACAGAGGGCGGAGCTTCGCCCGGACGCCACACAGAGGGCGGAGCATACAGTGCTGTGAAAAACCCACGGCAGCTTCAGCTGTTAGGAACGCAGCACACAGGGACGGGCGGAGGGGCCACACCCGTCAAACCCACACACCCCCGGAGCAGGCACTGTTACACAGTCACACAGAGTCACACACACACACACACACACACACACACACACACACACACAGAGTCACACACACACACACACACACACACACACACACACACAGAGTCACACACAGAGTCACACACAGAGTCACACACAGAGTCACACACAGAGTCACACACAGAGTCACACACACACACACTGTAAACGGCTCTGAGTTGCTGCAGACTGAGAAAAGCAAAGCTGCAGACGGTGCAGATGAAGGAAGGAGAAACGGTGTGAGACTCAGCAGAAGTCTGCTGGTAGCTCTTCACACACCAGCTCAACTTCCTGTGCAACCAGAAGTGCATCATCACGTCCGGACGCACAGCTGAACGTCTGAAAGAGGAACCAGCAGCTAAAATAAACCTTCCAACACCTCCACCTCCGTCCTTCCCTCCGTACTCGGCTTCTTCTCGGTCACAAGCAGCTCTTTGTTTGGCCTGGGCGGTTGCAGAAACTGAAACTAGCTTCGGTGAAGACGGGCTCGTAAACCCGCGTCTGTCCGCAGCCGGGAATTGGTGCGTCAACAATGAATCAGAGGGTTTCTTTAGCCATGACAAAGGCTGCATTTACAGGGAGGGCGACACCTTCCTGTGTCCCTGACTCCCACTTCCTCTGTTCTTTCTGCACTCAGTGACGGAGCAGAGGAAAGGGTCCGATACGCCTCGAACCATCACTCAGCTTCGTCTGTCCATCCCCGAGGCCCCGCCTCCCGAGGCCCCGCCTCCCAATGCGGAGCTGAACGCTGGAGCTCAGACAATTCTCCCATCGCGGTACATCGCGCTTTTATTTAAGATACAACGACGCCACTTTTAAAGTGATATATATATATATTTTTTTTTTTTATTGTCGCAGCCGCTTTTAGTCCGTTTGGAATTATCTTAAAAATAAACAAGCAATATATCGCAATAACCAATAAACAATTTCTATTTTCTATATTCTATACATTGAGACTGTTTTTATCCCGAGATCTTTACATGATCAGAGAATTAGGAGTTCACTTTACAGATGAAAGAAATGCAAAATGAACTGGAAGAAAAGGAAACGAGAGACGGAGTGAAATTGCGAGCTCTATTTCTGCTCCTGATTGAATCCCCAGCTGTACAACGCAGCTCGTTTTCTAACCAAATGCTCTCTTCATGCCATGCAAAGCAACCACGCTGATGAGGCCTTGAACCGGCCGGCGGACGGGGCTCCTGGCGGAGCGCGGTGAATAACGGCGGCGTGTTTATCGCGAGCGCAGCAGAACTGTCGAGCCGCGTGAATAAACGAGCCCGGAGACATTTCCGTGACTGACGACGCGTCACATTCAACCTTTCAGAAGGGCTGGAAATCAATCCGCTGCAGCGCGGGCAGCACGCGCACGTCAGACGATTAAAACGCCAGCTCGCCGCCGCGCGGCTGCAGGACGCGTCCCTCAGGAGCAGATCTGCCTCATTACAGAGGCACAAATTTCATTAGCCAGCTATAGAGTCCGCCGCCTCGTTAACCTGCTACACAACCAGGGGAAAGTTCAAGGCGTAAAGAAGGAGAGCGAGGGAGAGAGGAGGAGAGCGAGGGAGAGAGGAGGAGAGCGAGGGAGAGAGGAGGAGAGTGAGGGAGAGAGGAGGAGAGCGAGGGTCAGAGAGACTTCAACACGGATCTGTCCAGCCGTAAAATAACACACACACACGTCCCCGAGAAACATGTTAAAGCCGGAATCAGCAAGAGAGAGAGAGAGAGAGAGAGAGAGAGAGAGAGAGAGAGAGAGAGAGACCAAAAAATTTAAATACAAAAAAAACAAGAGGCTGACACACATTTACATAAACGACATGAAAAAGAGAAAAGATTCAAAAATAACAGGAAAAGAGAGGAAAAGAAGAAAAGCTGAAATAGCAAAAGTAAAAACAAAAAAGAAAAAGAGAGAGAAAGGCAAACAAAAAGAAAGAAATAAGAAAGAATAAAAAAGGCGGGAAAAACAATACAAAGAAAAAAGGAGCAGAAAGGACTGAAGGAAGGAAAGAAAGAAAGAAAGAAAGAAATCAGCAAAAATAAGAGAGAGAAAAAAGAAAGAAGAAAAACTGAATTTAATAAAAGGAAGAAAAGGAAAGTAGGAGGAGGGAAGAAAGGAACAGAGGAGAAAAACAAGGAAGGATGGAGAGAAAGAAATGGAGAAAAATGATTAAATGGAAGAAGAAAAGGAAGATCGATAGATGATGGAAGGGAAGAAGAAAAGGTAGACAGAAGGAGGGAGTGGTTTCTGAGTGGTGGTCCTTTATAAAGTAGTCGGTGTACGTTTTGTTGAATGATGTTTTGATGGACAGATCTCCGGAAGGCAGGAGCGACGCCGTGTCCGTTCCCTACACGTATAGTTTCCATGACAACCCCCTTGCAGTGGGCGGTGTGCAGCGCTAGGGGCGGCACCATTCATTAACTTTGGCGGTAGAAAGTTGAGGAAGCAGGATGTTTAGTCCGTCACGCCCTCGGCCCGGGTCAATATTTACCCTGCACACAACCCGCTGTGTTCCTCAGAGCCGCCATGCAGCGTGACGGGGACCTCGCCTCAGAACCCTTACACGTCTCTGTGACTAATCCACTTTCCCTCTGCCCGCAGGTCTTTACCCTCTGGACGGACCCGAGCAGCCCGACCATGCAGTGTAGGCGCCGGCACTGCTACGCCAGAATCGCGGAATTTCTCGCCTTGCTGGGATCCGTCGCTCTGATCGTCTTCGTCCAAAACATCTGGCAAACCAGGCTGAAGAGCCAGGTCGTGACCGAGCCGACCTTCCAGAGGCAAGCGGCGACCCACCCGTCGCCGACGAGGCTCCTGGCGAACGGCACCCTCGTCTCCACTCAGGCTGTGCTCAGGAACCACGAGAGAGCCAACCGGAGTTTAGCCAAGGAAGAAAAGGCGGAAAGCATCCTTAAAATCGAACCCTACAAGTACGTCCTCAACGAACCCGACAAGTGCAGGGACAACACCACCTTCCTGGTGCTGCTCATCCCGGTCGAGCCTCACAACTCCGAAGCCCGGAATGCCATCAGGAAGACCTGGGGCAACGAGAGCATCGCTGAAGGGATAGTACGCCTGTTTCTTATGGGCGTGAAAAACAGCACGGGCGACGCCGGGAGGCGTGACCTGCAGCAGCGTGCGCTGAGGGCGGAGAGCCAACAGCACCGCGACCTGATCCAGCAGGAATACCTCGACTCCTATTACAACCTCACCATCAAGACGCTGATGGGGATGCACTGGGTGTCGAGGTACTGCCCGACCGCCAAGTACGTCCTGAAAGCGGACAGCGACATGTTCGTGAACACGGAGTACCTCGTCCAGAAACTCCTCAAAGCCAACATCCCGAGGGAGATGTACTTCACCGGGTACCTCATGCGAGGCTACAAGCCCAACCGGAACAAGGAGAGCAAGTGGTACATGCCGCCCGAGCTGTACCCCAGCGGCAGCTACCCCACGTTCTGCTCGGGAACCGGCTACCTGTTCTCCGCCGACATGGCCAAGAGGATCTACGCGACATCCCTGAGCATACGCAGGCTGCACCTGGAGGACGTCTACGTCGGACTCTGTCTCTCCAAACTGAACATAGAACCCGTGCTGCCGCCCAACGAGTTCCTCTTCAATCACTGGAAGGTTTCCTACTCCAGCTGCAAGTACAGCCAGCTGATCACCTCACACGAGTTTCGCCCCAGCGAGCTGATCAGGTACTGGCAGCACCTTCAGAAAAACAAGGACCGAGCCTGCAAACCGCTCAAAGCACAGACTGGGAAGAACACTTAACGCCGAGCCGAGGTAGTGCGTCATCCCCACTGGACGTGTGACGGTCACCTTTCAGAACCAGCGCTGAACCGAACTGAACTGAACTGAGCGCCGGGAACTATTGCTCCTCGTAATCAGGTGACGGTATTTACGCTAGTGTTGCATCACAAAAAAATATATATAAATAAAATTAAATAAATAAAAAAATGGAACTAATCCCTGAGTACAATTAAACACTGTTTGTAAGTGCTCTTAAAGAAGAAGAAGAAAACAGGTAGACCCCGAGGAATCTGAAGTTCCTCCTGAACTCATTGTAAATGATTGTGAAATGATTCCGAGCTGCTCCCGGTTCAGCTGCTACACCACTCCCGGTTTTGTGATTTTTTTCCCCCTTGTGTCGCCTACAGTGCAGCAAATCTGACATCTATCAGTTCTGCGAACCCTGCCGAGAAACGTTCGTCTCCGTGTTTTGATTGTTTCATTTTCTAATCATTTCCCCACGCTCCCTGAGGTTCACAGGCCACGCCCATTCCTTCCCAAAACCTGCTGACTAAAAGGTCATGATATCAGTCAAAGCGAGCGGCGTGAGACGGTGCTTTAAGAAGTCCCGCTTGGATGGAAAATAAATATGTACTTTTCACTGTGAACGCAGCACAAAAAAAAGGAAAAGAAAGAAAGAAAGACTAAAGCCGAGGCTGTAAAATTAGACATAAAGCCCATATTAAAGCGTCACGCTAACTCGGGATTTTTTCCCTCGTCTGTGTAAAAGGAAGTATTTTCCCTTCATCCGCCCAAAAGGAAAGCAGTTTTTTTTTTAATCGACCTAAAACATGTTAATCCTTTAATCCTCTTTAGCGTGTTCGGATGCTCTGTGCGCCACGCACAGGAAATGATACTTTATACTCGACAGCCGTTCTGTTCCCCTGAAGTTCGACTATGCTGCAGATTTTATTTCAGGAAATAAAGATTCCACAGCAGACAGGATTACACCAAGGGCTGTAACTCAGTTTTTCTGAAGACTCATTAACGATTACTGTTACTAGAATTATTATAATTATTATTATTAACATTAGTCACAATAGAGATTCTGGTCAAGAACTCGCACGCGGACAGTGACCGCTGTTAGACGTGAACCCCAACTAAATCCCAAATACTCTAAATACACCTAAAATAATCCCAAATAAATTCTGAATATTCTAAACAAATCCAAAAGTAACCCCAAAATAATCCAAAATAACTCCAAAAAAATAAACAATCCCAAATATTCTCAATAAACAACAAATAAATTATAAGTAAATAACAGTAAACAAATCCAAAATATTCCCAAATATTTAAAATATACCTAAAATAATCCCAGATATTCTCAATAAACAACAAATAAATAAATCTAAGTAAATAACAATCTAAACACATTTCAAATATACCTAAAATAATCCCAAATAACTCCAAGAAAATTAACCCAAATAAATCCCAAATATTCTAAACAAATGCAAAAGAATCCTAAATATTCCAAATAAACATAAATAATGCCAGACAATTTCAAGAAATAATTCCAAATAAAAAAAACTAAAATAATCCCAAATATTCTAAATAACCAACAAATAAATTCTAAGTAAATAACATTCTAATCAAATCCAAAATATTCCCAGATTTTTAATTAGACAAAAAAATAAGACTAAAACAATCCCAAATAACTACAAAAAATAATCCCAAATAAATCCCAAATATTTTAAATAAATGAAAAATAAATCCCAAATATTCTAAACTAATCCAGAATAATAATATTCCAAAGAAACAATAATAAAATAATCCCAAATAACTCCAAGAAATAATCCCAAATAAATCCCAAATATTCAAAACAAACCTAAAACAACAAATAAATCCACAATATTCCAAATAAATCTAAAAGTATCTGAAAGAAATCCCAAATGTTCTTAATAAATCTAAAATAATCCCAAATAACTCCAAAAAACAAACAAACCCATAACTAAATCCCAAGTATTCTAAACAGATCCAAAATAATCTGAGACAGACGTCATCAAATAAATATAAAATAAGACCCCAAACCCCTAAAATATTACTAAATTAATCCAAAATAACCCAAATTAAAAACCCCTAAAATAAATCAAAATTATAAAATAACTCTAAAATGCACAAAAATAACCAATAAATCCAACACAAAATAAATCCACAATAACCCCAATAAAGGTTCTTTCCTAATGTAAACCCTACTGCGCTGTTTGCTGGCGTTAAAAAACGAAACCGCTTCTACCTGGCCATGACTGAGCAACGGCCAGCGTCTGAACCCTTCTCAGGAAGGGCGGGACCGGCACGCTGCCCCAACACGCACTACAGAAAGCCACGCCCATGACACGGCGGGCACGCCGAGGACATCTATTTATAGTCTGAAACATTTGAAAAGGACCCGAGCACACGCTGTGGCCGTAAAGCTGTGACTGAAATCTCAATAATAAGAAAAGCCGCGTTCGCTTACAATGATGTTGACCAAAATCAAAGTGACCGCCAAGGAAAGAAAAGTCTTACCGTCACAGATTTCAGCGTCATGCCGTGGTAGGTTCCCATCGTGTCGATTTTGAATCCCGCCGGATCTGTAAAGAGAAACGGCATCCAATCAAAAACGCGGAAATAAAACTTTTTATAAATATCACAAAAAAACCACACATCAACAAAGCACCTGCACAGCATCTTTCCCGCTCCGATAAACACCGGACCGGTGTCCGGAATTAGCCAAGCGGGAAAGCCTTTTCAGAGCCACGATTGTGCAAACGTCAACCGAAAACTTTAATTGTATGCGAGCAGAGCGAGCGCGCCGAAGCGAATGTGTGTCACCGGCGCGGTGTTTAAGCTCTCCTGGGTGACTCCGTCCTCAGCTCCAGCTCCGACGTCCTTTCAGCGAAGCCTGGCTCGGGTTTCAGAGCTTACGCCTGGCTTTCAGAGCTTACGCCATCACCAGTCCGGCGAACTCTCGCCATGTTAAGCCACGTCTTGCGCTACGATTTATTCCCAGAGCGCCGTCTTCGTACGAACGATTCTGTAAGACGCGTTTATAACCTTTTTATTTTACGGAAGGAGTCTCCAGTGTCGGAGCTTAAACGGAGAACGGCAAGAGCGTGGTTCGCACGCAGGTACGGTGTGTGTGTGTGTGTGTGATGGGGTTGGTGCAGAACTCACCCTCTTTGGGTTTGAATCGCTCCTGATCGTATCTGTTGTACGCCGCCGGCACCGGCTGTTTGGTTCGAACCGCTGGATCCTTTGAGGAAGGAGAAGAAAGAAAGGAAGAAATCAGCCCAACAGAAATAAAGAGCACGTGTCACAGCAGTTATAAACGTGAGATTTTTGTACGTGTGGTTTGTGGCATGTTAAACCGGGTCACGCACTTCCCCCGATCAGGTCCGGATTTGGCTTCTCGCGATGCGGTTTTCCGGGTGAGTCGATTTGACAATGTGATTCACTGGTTTACTCACTGACTCACGAGTCACTCTGAATCTGATTCACTCGATTCAATGCTCAAAGCAACCACGCTGTTCTGAATCATGAGTCAATTGATTCATAACTCCATAAACAATGATTCTCTCTTAATGCTCAGAACGGTCATGCTGGCATGAATCGGTCTCAAAGAATCATGATTCGTTCACTGCTCGAGGCGTCCGCGTCGCCATGAATCACGGTTACAGAATCACGATCACGCTCTGCGATCAAAACACTCAAGCTGCCATGAATCGTGCTCCGTGATTCAGATTCTCTCATAAATCATGAATCAATAATTCATTGTGTGTGTGTGTGTGTGTATATAATTGTGTGTACATAATTGTTTGTGTGCGTATATAATTGTGTGTGCGCGTATATACATGTGTGTGTGTATATAATTGTGTGTGTGTGTGTATATAATTGTGTGTGTGTGTGCGTATATAATTGTGTGTGCACGTATGTGTGTGTGTATATATAATTGTGTGTGTGCATGCGTGTATATATAATTGTGTGTGTATATAATTGTGTGTAGGCGTATATATAATTGTGTGTGTGTGTATATATAATTGTGTGTGCGCGCGTATATACATGTGTGTGTGTATATATAATTGTGTGTGTGTGTGTATATAATTGTGTGTGCGTGTGTGTGTGTGTGTGTGTGTGTGTGTGTGTGTGTGTGTGTGTGTGTGTGTGTGGGGGGTGTGGGGTGGGT
>JANCOA010000047.1:12342676-12355020 GCA_024363135.1 Leptodoras oyakawai
AGAGTTGCCGGTTGGGCACCGGCTCCCCCGTGACCCCGTAACTGGGAATAAGCGGTACAGAAAATGACTGACTGACTAAATCAGCCATCTTGGATTCTTCGATTCATGAAAATCTGGCAACCACAAACCATTAAGCTGGTTTAACCACCCAGGAAACCGAATTAAGCGTCTGCGGAACCTGACCCTGAATCCCGGGAGCTTTCCCCACGTGGATCATTTCATCTTGTAGGTAAAACCTTCCATGGTCATGAGTTGGATGGTCATCCCCATCCTGAAGCTGGTGGCCAGAAGAGTGTAGAAACGTTATCAGTGCTCCAGGGTGGAGCAGGCGCCGCTTACGAGTTCGAACATGCCGGAGAACATTTATTCAGAATCTGAGAGTGAAGACTGTGAACACTCGGTGTGAGACGAGGGGCGCAGGCGTGTGTTATCAAAGCGGGATTGGCGGTGCAACCGCTCCGTCCGCTTTTGTCCGCACAGGTCTTATTGATTTCCATGATTTTCTGCAAGCGCTCGCACGCTCTGTCTGTCAACTTCTTTCCACACGCCGCTCTTTTCTTCTCGCTTAACCTCTAGAGTGTCGCACGGCTGGTGTCTGACGAATGAGCCGAGCGACGGAGTGATGGAGTGATGAGTCTGCTTCCTTCTGCGGCTCGCCGTTATTGCGTGAGTCATTCAGCAGGGGTGAAGACGGGTTGCTTCAGAGCCCGCGCCTCCAGTACACCGAGCTGGTTCTCACACTTCCCCGTTATTGATGTTTGAGTCTTTTTTGTTAGTGTTCCTGCGCACTCTACACCGTCTCTTGCCGTCTCTTTCTCTCTCCCTCCACTTTGTCCTCATATTAATTTCAAAGCAGCATTTTTTTCCCCTTTGAACTTCCTGCCAGCCATATTAGATCATTTAATCCATACTAAATGAAGCTATAAATCCCCCTCCCCCCGTTACTTCGCTCTCTAAGGTTCATTCAGTAGTGTAAGATCTTTGAGCTGTCGCTGCTCCGGGTTTCGCGGCTGCAGTTTGCTGCTGCAGAAGAAAACCATGCAGAATGCCTCCAGCTAGCGGAAGGCGCTTAAGGGCGATTACGCAGGGGAGTAATGTAATAATTAGCCTCCGGTGACGCTCTAACAGCGGTCCCTGCTGAAATCTCAGCAAAAACAAATGTGCCTGGTTCACGCGTGGTGAAAAACGACGTCTACGGCAGAGGCTGCGAATCTGAGCATGTGCTGCTCCATAAATAGCACAGCGTGAGAGCGTGAATCCTTTCCCGCCCACACTTCTCTTAAGTAGAGCAGTCAATGCAGGCTTGACGACACCTCCATCCGTCTTTCTCCACACGTCCGTTCAGGCGGCGGGTCGGTGGAGAAGTCACGGGTCGGACGCAGCGATGCGTCCTTCCGCCTCGTTGTTTGGGCCCGTCTGTGTCAAAGGAGACGGACAGAAATCTGAGACGACAGCCGGCTTCTCTTCTCCGTCTCCAAGCCTTCACCCCCCCCCCCCCCCTCTCTCTCTCTCTCCAGACGCATCGTGGAGTTTTGCTCGCGGTGAACTCGCGCTCTGAGCCGACAGAGATGTCAGAAACCCGCGGGGGATTTCTGGCAAGCGTACGAGTCTGCAGCGCCTCCGGGCTCGGCGAGACGTAGTAAAAGTTTCATCAGGTCTCTGCTGTAGCGAGGCCATGACAGACTGATTTATTCTTTTTGCTGTTTAATTTGGTCTAAGGTTCTTTTTCTGTGTGTTTCAGGACGCTGCCCCCGGCCACGGAGCAACTCCGGTAGATCAAAACTTTAGCCTCCCGCCCGGCGGAACATGATGGGATTGCTCTGTTTAATCAGCTTGAAAGCAGCAGGAATCGCGGCAGCGGGCGGCGAGACGGACGCATAAACCTCGCTGCCAAAAAAAGCAAGCACGCCGCATTAACACCGACGGGTCCCTCGTAAAGACAGCGGCGATCGACCGAGCGCGACTTCAGCTAACCCGAACAGAATTTCTAACGCTAATTAATCTCGTTTTCATTTCTAACGCTAACAAACACATCATAAATCAGAACTGAATCTAATAATGAGACTAATCAAAGCGTCATGGATTAAAGCAGAAGGTTGATTCAGTTTCAATGGCTTATTCTCCGCTCAGTTTCCAATGCTAACGCCGCGGTGTGTTTACCTGCACCTAGCAAAAAACTTTCTTTCCACGTCCTTCTCCCATATAAGAGGTTTAGCTTTCAGGTGGGAAAAGCTGAAATCACACTAACCTGAAGACAACTTGGGATACCCCCCTGAGACGCCCATTTCCAATCGGACATACGCTCCAGACTGATATACGTTCACGCTAATCTCATGGCGGGAACAAAACCTTTTCTAACAAACACATTTTCTGGACATTGTTCATCAGCAGCCACGCCCAGCTATCCAAAGATATCAAGAAGCTGTCCGACTTCACCCATGCTAGTTAGACTTCATTAGTTTGGCCACTTAATTACAGACAAATGCTAGTTTGAATGCTAGTTCACCTTAGCATTACCATTAGCGCAAAATGTCAAGGGCTTATTTTCCTTACTCACATCCGGGCCAGAAAAGAGGATTCATTCAATGAGGAAGGCAAAGATCAAACATGAAACTCCCGACGTGAAGAAGAACGATTCTGGGTTTAATTTCGAAAACGAATCCACTGAAAAAAAAACAAAAAACAAAATCCATTTAATCCTGAAATGTTGATCACCCGCACCCGGAGCGATGCGTAAACATTGGGAAACATCACCAAGAACTCCGGGGACGTGATTCAGCTCAAGAATGCTGACTAATTTGTAATGCTAATCCGCTAATCCCTCGGCTGCCAGCATGCCTCATCTCAACATCAGTGCTTTTGTATCGAACGCGACCAACAGAGCAGAACCGGGGAACCTGTATCGGCCGTTCTCCGTGTTCAGCGTCCTCACGCTCACGCTCCTAGCCATGCTCGTTGTGGCTACCTTCGTCTGGAACCTTCTCGTCCTGGTGACCATTTTGAGAGTCCGGACGTTCCACCGCGTCCCTCACAACCTGGTGGCGTCCATGGCCATCTCCGACGTGATGGTGGCCGGGCTGGTGATGCCGCTGAGCCTGGTCCGGGAACTCTACGGCCGGCGGTGGATCCTCGGGAAAGCGCTTTGCCAAGTTTGGATTTCCTGCGACGTTTTGTGCTGCACCGCCAGCATCTGGAACGTGACCGCCATCGCGCTGGATCGCTACTGGTCCATCACGCGGCACCTGGAGTACACGCTCAAGACGCGGAAAAGGATCTCCAACGTGATGATCGGACTCACGTGGCTGCTGTCGTCCGTCATATCCCTGTCGCCGCTGTTCGGCTGGGGCGAGACGTATTCCGAAGAGGATCTGGCGTGCCAAGTGAGCCAGGAACCGTCCTACACGGTCTTCTCCACCTTCGGCGCCTTTTACCTGCCGCTCTGCGTCGTGCTGTTCGTGTACTGGAAGATCTACAAGGCCGCCAAGTTTCGCATCGGCTCACGCAAGACCAACACCATCATGCCCATGACGGAGATTATAGAGGTGAGGAGAACCGCAGGGTGCAATGTGGATCTGCTTCACTAGATTTATATTTATATTTATATTTATATTTATATTTATATTTATATTTATACATTTTCCAGCCAGTTATCGTATGAAACAAAATGACTAAGTCTGTGAAGAGTGTAAGAATTTAATGACTAAACGGGAAGAAACTGAAATAATTGGTGTTTCAAACTCAGGTTCACAATCAGCCCACGGATAAGGAAGCACCACACACACACACACACACACACACACACACACACACACACGCTTCGTCTGCCCTAATAGGATTTCTCATTTAGCATTCGAGAAAAACACACACCCTCGTGAAAGGATAGAGTTAGCAGTAGTTTGTACATTACGGCTCCTGATTGAGATTCTCAGCCGATCGTCAGCGTTAGAGAAATCATTCAGGGAGAGAGAAATGGAGCGTCCGCAATTCCCCCCTCAGCCAGAGGTAGCTGGAGACTGGAGACGTGCTGGAGACTGGAGACGTGCTGGAGACTGGAGACGTGCTGGAGACTGGAGACGTGCTGGAGGTCTGAGATGTTTGGTTTAGTCTTCAGGTTTCACAACATTTCCGAACTCGGAAATAAGAAACTCTGAAACTCGTTCCTACAAACGTTCAGGAGAACTTCAGTCACATGACGTAGAGGTTCTCACCTCCTGCCCCGCCTTCCACATCGACATGGGCTCCTCATCAAACGAAGCTGCACATCTGGCACATAGTCTACTATAGACCACCATAACATCAGGAAGGAAGGAAGAAAGACAGGAAGAAAGAAAGGACAGAATGAAGGAAGGGATGGATAGAGTAAGAGAGAAAAAGAAAGGGTGTACATATCGAGAGCCAGAAAGAAAGAAAGAAAGAAAGAAAGAAAGTAAGAAAGGGACTGACACAACAAGAGACAAGGAGAGATAGTGATGATGGAGAGAGAGAGATATAGATAGAAGCCCAGACAGGAAAGAAGAAAAGTTTGAGAGGAAGTGAAAGAAGAATGAGATGAAGCAAGAGAAGGAATGTGAGGGAAAGATGGTGAAAGAGAAGGAAAGAGGTGGATAGAGACAGAGAAAGAAACGGAGCTTGACTAAAAAAGAAAGAAAGAAAGAAAGCCAGGCACTGACACAACAAGAGACAAGAAAAGACACTGATGAAAGAGAGAGAGAGAGAGAGAGAGAGAGAGAACGTTGAGATGCTTTTCTGCTCAGCTGTACAGAGTGGTTATGAGAGTAATTGTAGACTCCCTACAGTCTCTGTGTCTCTGTGTCTCCACATCTTTGTGTCTCTGTGTTTCTACGTCTCTGCGTCTCGGCATCTCTGCGTCTCTGTGTCTCTGTGTGTCTGTGTCTCTGCGTCTCTGTGTGTCTGTGTCTCTGCGTCTCGGCATCTCTGCGTCTCTGTGTCTCTGCATCTTGGAATCTCTGCGTCTCTGTGTCTCTTTGTCTCTGTGTCTCTGTGTCTCGGCATCTCTGCGTCTCGGCATCTCTGTGTCTCTGTGTCTCTGTGTGTCTGCGTCTCGGCATCTCTGCGTCTCTGTGTCTCTGCGTCTCTGTGTCTCTGTGTGTCTGTGTCTCTGCGTCTCGGCATCTCTGCGTCTCTGTGTCTCTGCATCTTGGCATCTCTGCGTCTCTGCGTCTCTGTGTCTCTTTGTCTCTGTGTCTCTGCGTCTCGGCATCTCTGCGTCTCTGTGTCTCTGCGTCTCTGTGTCTCTGTGTGTCTGCGTCTCGGCATCTCTGCGTCTCTGTGTCTCTGCATCTTGGCATCTCTGCATCTCTGTGTCTCTGCGTCTCAGAGTCTCGGCATCTCTGCGTCTCGGCATCTCTGCGTCTCTTTGTCTCTGTGTCTCGGCATCTCTGCGTCTCTTTGTCTCTGTGTCTCGGCATCTCTGCGTCTCTGTGTCTCTGCGTCTCGGCATCTCTGTGTGTCTGTGTCTCTGCGTCTCTGCGTCTCTGTGTGTCTGTGTCTCTGCGTCTCGGCATCTCTGCGTCTCGGCATCTCTGCGTCTCTGCGTCTCTGTGTCTCTGAGTCTCTGTGTCGCGGCGTCTCTGAGTTTCTGCGTCTCAGCGTCTCTGAGTCTCTGTGTCTCTGCGTTTCTGCGTGTCTGTGTCTCTGCTTCTCTGTGTTTCCGCATCACTGCATTTCAGTGTCTCAGCGTTTCTGCGTCTCTTTGTCTCTGTGTCTCTTTGTCTCTGCGTCTCTGCATCTCGGCGTCTCTGTGTCTCTGTGTTTCTGCGTGTCTGTGTCTCAGAGTCTCTGGGTCTCAGTGTTTCTGCGACTCTGCGTCGCTGCATTTCTGTGTCTCAGCGTTTCTGAGTCTCTGCGTCTCTTTGTCTCTTTGTCTCTGCGTCTTTGTGTCTCTGTGTCTCTGCATCTCTGTGTCTCGGGGTCTCTGCGTCTGTGTGTTTCTGCGTTTCTGTGTATCTGCATCTCTGTGTCTCGGGGTCTGTGTGTTTCTGTGTCTCGGGGTCTGTGTGTTTCTGCGTCTCGGGGTCTGTGTGTTTCTGCGTCTCGGGGTCTGTGTGTTTCTGTGTCTCGGGGTCTGTGTGTTTCTGTGTCTCGGGGTCTGTGTGTTTCTGTGTCTCGGGGTCTGTGTGTTTCTGCGTCTCGGGGTCTCGGGGTCTCTGCGTCTGTGTGTTTCTGTGTCTCGGTGTCTCTGCGTCTCTGTTCTCGGCTGGCAGGATGATTTTGTGAGTCTTGTGACCGGCGGATCGGACGGCTCCTGACCTGAAAGCTCTACAGATGTTCCTGCTGATACACTGCAGAATCAGATCCGAACATTCAGGAGCGCTTCTAGATTTCTAAAACACTCAGGCTCAGTTATATACGCATACAGAACTGTACATCACTTAGTCTATATATTTATGGGCGTTTAGGCAGCTGGGGAAGGAAACGGAATGAAAACTCAGGACAGAAGGAGATGAAAAGAGAGAGAGAGGGAAGAGAAGGACGGAGGAGACAGTAAACGCTCACAGATCAAACCAGGCAGATCTCTGTGGGAGACACGCACACACACACACACACACACACACACACACACACACACACACACACACACACACACAGACGGTTATAATTAGATTGTGTCACTTGCTGCACTCAGTAAAAAATGGTGCCTTTGATTGTCCTCTGAATTTCATCCAAATTGGATCATCGTTTAATGATTGAGTAGCATATGGAGTAATATAAACACACACACACACACACACACACACACACACACACGGCCCAAAGTTGATTATTTTCCCATAACCACCCGTCCTGGAGTGTTTTATTCCGCGTGCGCCGCAGCAGTCTGTTTTTTATCGGCTTGTTGTTGCATTTAAACCCCCAGAGCCACAAAATTCCTTGTGACTGAGTGGTTACTATAGAAACGGGAGGGCTGTCATATATCTCTATAAATATTTCCATAAACCTGATCTAATAAGAAAAGAGTAGAGTTGATGCTAAGGAAAGCGCGGTGCCGTTACACACGCGGCTAGCCCCCGGTGCGCGCGGTCGTGTCCGTGTTGATGGCGGCGAGGCGGATTCCGCCCGCGTGCTGTAGGAAAGGAAGGTGCTTGATTGCCTGCTGAAGGGAAAGAGAAGCCAATTATTCTCGGCAGGAGGCCGTCACGAGCTCCAGAGAGTGAGTTTCCTGGAAAGGATTTTTTCATGCGGGGATAATTTAGCAGGTCTCCGCTCGGGCAGGTCTCCACTCGGGCAGGTCTCCGCTCGGGCAGGTCTCCACTCGGGCAGGTCTCCGCTCGTGCAGGTCTCCGCTCAGGCAGGTCTTCACTCGGGCAGGTCTCCGTTCAGGCAGGTCTCTGCTCAGGCAGGTCTCTGTTCAGGCAGGTCTTCACTCGGGCAGGTCTCCGCTCAGGCAGGTCTCTGCTCAGGCAGGTCTTCACTCGGGCAGGTCTCCGCTCAGGCAGGTCTCCACTCGGGCAGGTCTCCATTCAGGCAGGTCTTCACTCGGGCAGGTCTCCGTTCAGGCAGGTCTCTGCTCAGGCAGGTCTCCGTTCAGGCAGGTCTTCACTCAGTCTTTCTTTCTTTCTTTCTTTCTTTCTTTCTTTCTTTCCTGCTTTGCTTGTCTTTCTCTTCTCCTTGCCGTCCATATATTCTCTCTTTCCCACTGTCTACCCCTTCATTCCATTCCTGTCCATTCTCCCCATTCTTTGTCTTTCTCTCTGTCTTTACTTCCTTCTCTCTTTCCTTGTCCATCCTGTTTCAGGGGTGAAGGTGTTGGGTTAAGAGAAGGTTGGGGGTTCGAGCCCCACCATGTTGGGCCCCTGAGTGAGGCCCCTGACCCTCACCTGCTCAGCTGTATAAGTGAGATAAGTGGAAGTGCTCTGGGTGAGGGGCGTCTGCCAAACGCCGTAAATGTAAATGTATCCTCCTCCTCCTCCTTCTCCCTCTCTCTCTCCCTCTCTCTCTCCCTCTCTCCCTCTCTCTCTCCCTCTCTCTCTCTCTCTCTCTAAGGATGCATTTATGATATTATTTCAGTCTTTTCTCCAAGGTATCTCTCTCTCTCTTTCACACACACTCACACACACACACTCACACACACTCACTCACACACACTCACACACACACACACACTCACACACACTCACAGATACCCATCCGGCTCCCTCATATTCTCTCATTTTTTCTTGAAGGTTTTTAATGAATGAAAAGAAGTAAAGACCCAAAGGGAGTGAGCTTTCTGTCTGTGTGGAGCCACGATCATTCTCTATTCGTTCTTATTTATACCTCTGTTTGCTCTTGTTCTCTCTCTCCGCCTCTCCGTTCTCCCTTATTTCTTTCCCCATGCTTTTCATTTTGCTCTTGTTCCTCCGCAGCACTAATCTCCGTCTCTGGAGTAATGTGGGCCGGGGAGAGGTGTGTAATGAGCTTAAAACATAAAATAACCCACCAGCGGCGAGAAACGCTACACACACCAATCATTTATCCATACTGCGTAAACATAACCCCCCTGTGTGTGTGTGTGTGTGTGTGTGTGTGTGTGTGGGTGTGTGTGTGGGTGTGTATTGTTAATTGATCTGGTACATCATGTTGTTGTCATATTCATTTTCACATACATTACCATAAACACACACACACACACACACACACACACACACACTCTTGGACCAACAGTGGCTTCTTTTATTCCTCCTGATGAAATCCCTCTTGTTCAGTAGTTTCAGTTTTTCTGTCATGTTCAGTTTTATGAGGAAGAGAAAGGCGAGTCAGGAGATTTCTTTGTGTTCACCGTGTTCTGGATCCGAGCCGATCCGGCCCAACGCCTTCCCAACCCTCACACACGACGGCAACACGTGATAAAACAGCGTCACCCTAATTATGTGTGGCTTTAGATCAGACACGAGCGGAACGAGCGGGAAAAGCAGGCGTCCGCCAGAACCCTTATGTCATCAAGATCAACAGAGAACATGGAGCTGTTCGCATTCATTCATTCATTCATTCATTTATCAATTCAGCCATTCATTCATTAATTCAGCCATTCATTCATTTGTGGATTCATTCATTCAGCCATTCATTAATTCATTTATTAATTAATTCATTCATTCATTCATTTGTGGATTCATTCATTCATTCATTCATGTATTTGTTCATTCATTCATTCAGCGTTTAATTTGTTCATTTGTGGATTCATTCATTCAGCCATTCATTCATTCATGGATTCATTCATTCATGGATTCATTCATTCATGTATTTGTTCATTCATTCATTCATTCATTCATTTGTGGATTCATTCATTCAGCCATTCATTCATTTGTGGATTCATTCAATCATTTATTTGCTCATTCATTCAATTATGTATTCATGCATTCAGTCATTCAGTGATTCATGCATTCATTCATTCATTTATTAATTCATTCATTCATTCAGTGTTTAATTCATTCATTCCTTTATTTGTCGATTCATTCATTCATTTGTGGATTCATTCATTTGTGGATTCATTCATTCATTCATTCAGCGTTTAATTCATTCATTTGTTCATTTGTGGATTCATTCATTCATGGATTCATTCATTCATTCATGCATTTGTTCATTCATTCATTCAGCTATTCATTCATTCATTCATTCATTAAGCCATTCATTCATTTGTGGATTCATTCAACCATTTTTTTGCTCATTCATTCATTTATGTATTCGTGCATTCAGTCATTCAGTGATTCATGCATTCATTCATTCCTTTTTTCATTCATGCTGCATCTCTGTTGAGTCCTGGCTGAGGTCATGCACTGTTTGTGAGGAGGGAAGACAAAGCAGATTTCCTCCGGTCTGTTAGCACCACCCACACGCTGTCAGCTCCTAAAGACGTCTGCGTGCGTCCGAGACGCGAGTGCCAACCGACAGATGGGTTACAGTCAGTTCATTATTCCCTCGCTTCAGTCTGACTAAAACACGGAGAGACTCATCAACACGTCCTGTTAGTCACTGCTAAGTCCACGTCGAGCTCACCTTCATTAGCTCGTTATTAAACAGCTAGCTAGCGTTACTGCGAGGAGGAGGTTAGCTAGCGCTACACCGTGGGGGCTGCTGCTGTAGGAGCGGCTAAAGATAAACTGCTAACTAGCTAGACTTCTTTCTTGGTGGTTTTTCCAAATCGCTCTCAGTCGTTCTTTTCTCTGCTGCCTCTGAGGCAGAATGTAAACCCGAATGTTCTGATGCTGTAGAAGAACGCTAAAGCGGACGGTGAGTCTAACCTTCCTGTGTGTCGGTTCTCAGGTGAAGGAAGCCGTGGAGCAGCCTCAGATGGCGTTCAGCGTCCGTCACGGGACCGTGTCGTTCCAGCCCGAGGGCGAGACGTGGCGGGAACAGAAGGAACGGCGTGCCGCGCTCATGGTAGGAATCCTGATCGGCGTCTTCGTTCTCTGCTGGATCCCGTTCTTCTTGGCCGAGCTCATCATCCCGCTGTGCTCCTGCGACATCCCGCCTGTCTGGAAGAGCGTCTTCCTCTGGCTCGGATACTCCAACTCCTTCTTCAACCCGCTCATCTATACAGCCTTCAACAAGAACTACAACAGCGCCTTCAGGAACCTCTTCAGCAGGCAGCGCTGACCGATAACCCACAAGCGCTAGTCACTGTCATGCTAACGGACAAGTTAATCTGCAGAAACCAAGACGGCGCCTTCAGGAAGCTGTTCAGCAGCAATGGAAGCAGAAGACCACCAATTAGCCTTATGCTAACTGACATAACAGTGTCATCACACCGCAGTCTCGCTAAGGAATACATTGAGAAGAAGCTCATTGTGCTAACTGAACAAGGCCATAACACGTGGTGCTGTTTGCTAATTACATGGTGTACATCTTCATCTACACCTACAGAATCTCCTCAGCTGGAAGTGACTTGCTAACTGGCGTCATGCTAACAGTGCAGACAATAAACTCATTATACATAGCATAATTAATGCTAATTAATTTGACCAAAACGGTTTATCTATATAGCCAAGAAGTAACCAGCGCCGTCAGGGACCTCAGTGGGTGGACAAGTACCAGACGCAAAGAACTAGCAAAAACTAGCGTCGTCCTGATCGCCACAGCAAGGAACCTCTGACAACAAATGGACGACTATGACCAGCACTTACATTATTGTGCGTTAGAAAGAGCTAAAATGTACCACATGTGCATCATGCTAACTGTAGCTGAAATACAACATGTACATAAAACGTCTCAGAGTTTTATTAGCCTACACAGAAACTTCTGGAACTTTACGGGAACTAAGGCGAGCTAATAACCAGCCGGGGGCATCATGCTAATTCACACCGCAGCATTGTTGTGCTATGTAACTAACACTGTGTAAATAAAGCGTTTAATAACGCTTGTAGCTCGTCTCCACGGCAGCAGTGAAGAAAAGAGCGTCTTCAGGAACACGGCTAACACGCAAACAGCGCCAGTCACTCAGACAATACTGTTCCATTTGGGGTTTATTGTGTGATGTTGCTTTACTGCTCAGACCCAGTAAAGAACCAGTAAAGACCACCACCAGTAAAGCCTAGCCCCAGTAAATCCCCAGTTAAGACCCAGCAAACCCCAGACCCAGTAAAGACCCAGTAAAACCAGGACCCAATAAAGACCCAGTAAATCCCCAATGAAGCCCCAGTAATGCTCAGACCCAGTAAAGACCAGTAAATCCCCAGTAAATCCCCAGTAAAGCCCCAGTAAAGACCAGACCCAGTAAATCCCCAGTGAAGCCCCAGTAAAGACCAGACCCAGTAAATCCCCAGTGAAGCCCCAGTAAAGACCAGACCCAGTAAAGCCCCAGTAAATACCAGACCCAGTAAAGCCCCAGTAAATCCCCAGTAATGCTCAGACCCAGTAAAGCCCCAGTAATGCTCAGACCCAGTAAAGCCCCAGTGAAGCCCCAGTAATGCTCAGACCCAGTGAAGCGCCAGTGAAGCCCCAGTAATGCTCAGACCCAGTGAAGCCCCAGTAATGCTCAGACCCAGTGAAGCCCCAGTAATGCTCAGACTCAGTAAAGCCCCAGTGAAGCCCCAGTAATGCTCAGACCCAGTGAAGCCCCAGTAATGCTCAGACCCAGTAAAGCCCCAGTAAAGGCAGGGCGGTGGTTGGACTGGTGTAGGTGAGGGGGAGGGGCAGTGGTGTGTGTGGAGGGTATTAATAGCGGGGTGGCAGCAGTGTACACAGTGTGATCATCAGCAGCTGCTCACTGAGAGTGTGAAGTGTGTGTGGAGAAGCTAATGAAGTTATCAACACTGAGGACGATGAGCGCACAGTGTGTGTGTGTGAGTGTGTGTGTGTGTGTGTGTGTGAGTGTGTGTGTGTGTGTGTGTGTGTGTGTGTGTGTGTGT
>JANCOA010000047.1:12361638-12371834 GCA_024363135.1 Leptodoras oyakawai
CAGATAGATAGATAGATAGATAGATAGATAGATAGATAGATAGATAGATAGATAGATAGATAGATAGACAGACAGACTGAAAAATGGACGGATAGGCTGGCAGGTAGACAGATAGACAGACAGATGGATAGACAGACAGATTAATAGATTGACAGAGGGACAGACAGATAGATTAATAGATATATAGATAGATGGATAGAAAGATACACATACAGATAGACAGATACGTAGGCAGACAGACAGGTGGATGGGTATACAGACAGATAGACCGACAGACAGAAAGATGGACGGATAGACAGACGGATAGACAGAAAGACACAAACTGATTTGAAATTGAGAAGTGCTTGTTTTTCTTCTACTGTTAATCACACGATCTTTAAAGTCTGATCTGAAATCTCGTGAATCGCTCTTCTACACCCCCTCCCCGGGTTGCCAGATTTTTACTTTTTATATTAGTCTAAGAAGATTTAATTGGGATTATAATCCACTCTGTGTTAATATATTAATTTATATTCTCTCTTTTTTTTACTAGCTGCTCTTATAGTTTGGGTGACGGTTTAATATTAATTTGGAATTTAAGTTGCAGGTGTTCGTAGTAATGTTGGCGGATTATTTATATAGGTGTGGATCAATCTGGCAACCCGCTATACGAGCCACGCTGTTTACCACCCGTCAGCTTTACGGGGGATAGTGATGGGTTTAAAGAGGCAGAGTCCAGATTCACCGTCTCTCCGTGTACAGCACAGCTCAGCAGCCGAGAAATGCCTGGGAGACAGAGGAGAGGTGTGTGTGTGTGTGTGTGTGTGTGTGTGTGTGTGCGCGCTATACTGATAATTTAGTATTCTGCTGCGTCTTTAAAGAAACATGAACGAAAACACTGCCCCGTTACTCCAGGAGCGTGATCACATGACCGGCTGTCCTGCCATCTCATTGGTCGAAGGCACGTGTCCTGGATACCGGAGTGAAACGTCACTGAGGGGCGGGGGGCGAGGAGCGGGGCTTGTAATAAAAAATAAGAACAAAAAAAAATCGGGAGTAAAAGTATTTGAGGAGGAGCGGATCCAGGAGGAGCCCCCCCTCCACCCTCCCTCCATCCATCCCTCCCTCCATCCCTCCCTCCTTCTGCTTCTCCTTCTTCTTCTCCGGCCCGGAGTTTACTCACTCAGACCTGCTGTACACGCGCTTCACACGGATCACAGGTGTCCTTTTTTTTTTTTTTTTAGCATTCACCACATTTTGTTTTTATTTTATTTTATTTTTTTGAAGTGGAAAAATATTTATTATAGAGCACATTTGGTTTATACCGGACCCGAAACTATGGTTCTTCTTTGTGATCACGACGCGCAGGAAGAAGATTTCTTTCCAGTCCAAAATCCGCGCTGATTATTATTATTATTATTATTATTATTATAAACATCTTATTATTGCTTTACAATCATTTAAAGCGAACACGGTGGAGCGCAGCCGGTCTGTATTCTGTAAAGTGCCTGAGAAGTGCGGTAGAAAAGGGTTAAAGAGCGGGACCGGGGTGAGAGAGGGAGTGTGTGCCAGTCAGGATGGATGAGAATGAGCAGAGAGGGAGAGGAGACGCTCGGCGCGCCGGAGACACCGACGTGAGAGCTCCGTCCCCCGGACACGCGCCTCCTCCTCATCCTCATCCTCATCCTCATCCTCACCATCCTCCTCCTCCTCCTCCTCCGCCGCCGCCGCCACCGCCGCCTCCTCACCGCGTCACCAACTTTTTCATCGACAACATCCTGCGCCCGGATTTCGGACGCAAAAAGACGGATGAAGGCGTGCTGAGACGGAATGAAAGCAGCCCGGGACATCCGGGAGAAGCTGGACAGGTGGGACAGGTGTCCACGGAGCGCACCTCCACACCGCACACTGGAAAGAAAGCCGACACGGTGACAGAAGACGAGCCGCTGAACGTCCGAGGAGAAAGCACGGAGCAGTGCCTGAGCTCGGACTCGGAGCTTTCTCAAGCCGGGGCGCCCTCTTTAACCCAGAGTCAGCCCATGCTGTGGCCCGCCTGGGTCTACTGCACCCGCTACTCGGACAGACCCTCGGCAGGTAAATATCACCTATAACTATAACATTTCAAACCAATACAACTCAGAATAATTCATTGTCTTAACACCTCAAAAAGTACTTTCGGCGCCGGGACTCAACTTGAAGGCGTGTTTACCGAATACTTTACCGGATTCATTCGTGTTAAAATCGCGCTGAAGTCTTAATGTCGTGCTGTGAAGTAAAGAACCCGACCGACCCGGTTAGTAAAACACCCGCTCCGAGCGACACACCTCCCGCAGGTCACACCGGAGCATGCTTACAATAAAATCACCGGAAAAGTCAATCAGAGACGGAAAAAAAGGAGAAAGCGTGTTTCAGGTTAAAAATACAAAATGCTTCACATCGGTCCAACCTGCTACCACTGAGCCATAAAACCTCAAGTAGAACGATTTACAAAATAAACCGTGGTGAAACCACATAAAACCATGGCTCACATGGTCAAAAGTCATAAACATAACGCTCAGTCTCAATAATAATAATAATAATAATAATAATAATAATAATAACACCGTATTTTATTGATAAAATATAAATTCTCTAAAATAATAATTCTAATAAAAAAATTTTATCATTATTATTATTATTATTATTATTATTATTATTATTATTATGAGCCTGTCAGAACCTCTGAAAGAAATATTCTGAAAAATCTACACATTTCATTTTTCTTATCTGACACTGATAATTATGTCAAAATGTTAGTTTATTTGAATGATAATGAAAGTCCCGATAATGTATATGAGTTTTATTGAAATAATGGAAAGCAGCGTGGAGAGCAAACAGTTAAAGTATAGAGTGCAGCCTATAGGCTGGAGCAGAGCCACAACCCGCCTGACAGGAATTAGCATGGCGATGTATAGCACGGGGATTAGCACTCAGTAATGCAACACATTTAAACAAAGATTGCGTTAAAAAAAATAAAAAGATAATGATATCTTTAAAGGATTATAAGAATGATTCATGAGCCGCGGTGTTAAAGGTGGTGTTTGTTACACAGCCAAACCCGAAGTCTCTGAGAAGACACCTCAGAGCCTCGAACATCTCCTGAACACCTGAAGTGCTGAATTCACACACCATAAAAATGAGCTCCACACCACAGCACTCACACACTGCTGAATTTCACTTCTTACTCACTGTGTTTATTTTTAGCGTACAGTAATAGCAGTAATATTAGCCACCGGCTAGTCAGCCTTGCTAGCTTCTCTTTCTGATGGATGTTAAAGATTATAGCGACAATTCGACGTCCACACAACGCAGCAAAGCTATTTTAGCAGCCGTTAGCCTCTAGCTCCTGAGATGAACCTTTCTGTCAGGTGAAATGGTGATATTTGTGTGAAACGTGATGCAAATTACCGAAAAACAGACGGGAAAAAACCCCGTCAGCGATTACCATGTCATGCTATTTAATTCGAAGGAACCGAATTAGCATATCGCTAAGAGCAGCTCATTAGCTTCTTGCTAATATCTGGAAGAAGATATTAAAGCAAATATTCATCTAATTCAGTAGCCTAAACAAACAAACAAACAAACAAATAAAACACAAGCAATATGGTTGCCATGAAATATATTTTTTATGGGTTGCTAGAGAATTTGTGAGAGGTAACCTGGAAGATAGGTAGCTAGCTAAAATAAAGGCAACTATCTCCATTGTTTGTTTGTTAAAAACAGATTTAAAAATGAAAAACTATTTTTTAAACTACATTTTTGTTGAAGGACATAAAATGAAGGAATGTTACATGTGGTACAATTGTGGTAGCTCTTTCTACCATATGAGGCATATATATATATATATATGTATGTATGTATGTATGTATGTATGTATGTATGTATGTATATGTATATATTTTTACAACCAAATTTAGTGATTTGAACCAGAACCTATCTGGCTTATGGGATGGGATCTGGGCTCAGCCATTCCTTCCTGACCTGATAATACACTTCATTTAAAGTCTATAGATATTTGAAAGTCGGGTTATTTCTACAGAATATAGATATGAATATAGAATTGAGTTCGTTGATCCTGTAGGAGAAGTTGGTAGGATTTCTTACTGGGAGTGAGCAGTCTTCTGCCGGTCTCCTTCTTCCAAGTTCATTAGCATATTTTTGGGACAATGGACCGCAGGACGCCTCTGGCTGTCTCCAGGCTCCAGTTCGCGAAAAAAGTCCCAGAAACACTCACCACTGAACACGAGTTTAAATGGAAGTTCATTTCTGAATACGGCGTTTTTTAACGCGTTAATTTAATTCATTTATGTATTTTTAATCAAAGAATAAATCAACCACCTGGCACAATGCACCGACTGCTTCAAAACCCACGCCAGGAACATGGACGTTTCAGATACCACTTAGTTATATGTATGAAAATAAATAAATAATATATAAATAATATATATATAAAAAAAGTAATAATAATAATAAAAGCCATACACTGTAATTTCAATCAGCCTTTACGGGGAAATTTCAGTTCAGGAAGCGGGTTTTTCTCTGCGAACCAAAACTGGTTTTGGCGCTGAATTTCTAGCTTGAAATAATTTACCATACCTGAACAATTTTAAAAAAATATTTAGAAGTTTATTTAGGTGTTTTCCAATGTCACACAGGACACTGCATCACATATAAAACGCGTTTTTGCATTTACGGCCGTTTATTTTCTCCGACGCAAGAAGCGCGTTTTGTTTTATTTATTTGTTTTATTTATTTTGTTGTTTTATTTTGTTGTTTGCGTGTAAATCACCGGAAACACCGCGCAGAATTTTGTGTTTTTTTTTCTGAATTTGTCTTTTTAAGCACAGCGTGGTGAAGTCTATTCAATCTCCCGGCCAAATTTCCACCAAAATGGAGCCCGTCGTTAATATTCATGAACATTCCGCATGAGAGCTTTTTCCCCAGCAACAACAAACTTTAGTATAAATACTACATTTTACTGGAAATACTGGTAGCCTCTGGTAAGCTTCTACCGCGCTGCACTGTTAACTGTTAGCTACCCTGCGATCCCACCGCGAAATGCACAGGAACATTCTCAGCTCCTTTCGTTTTCCGGGAAAAAACCGTCTCACAAAGCGACCAGCAAATTCTCACCAATAAAGCCTTCTGTAGTTCTCAATCAACAGCGAACAGCTGGCAGCTCAAACGCAAAAGCCTGCTTTATTATTACTGCTGTGGACCATAATGAGCTGAGTAATTATAATACATCCTGATCAATCAGGAATTTCAAACATCCCACAAATAAATAGGAGAATAACAGAAGTACATGAAATGGAATGGTTTTTTTAGTTTTCTGCCTTTACATGCTTTGCATATTGGACAAAAGTATCAAAATGATACTTCGTGTATGTATTTTATGAAAGATTTAAGACTGTAATGTCTTATAACAGACGTCGTGGACATGTGAGCGCCTCGGGGCGAAAACGTTCCTAAATTTTCTAACTTGTCCTACAACTTTAATGGCACCAGCATGAAGCTGTTTTGAGCAAAACACTGATTTTAAAGTTCATCACAAGCTGACACGGGCTTATTCTTTAGACACGAGTCGACACGTGCTTCCGCGCTGATTCAACATCGAAATGCTAAATTCAACGGCTAAATTTCGGTGGCTAATATAAGCGTTAGTTGGACCGTACGCGAACAGTGTAGGTTGTTATTCGAAACTTTCAGTGTCATTTGTGTTAATTAAGCGCCCTATGCGCTCATTATACGCTTAACTGGAGGCATTAATTGACCACAGTAAGGGTTAATCCAACACTAGTTATTTTGCTGAGTAAGGGACGGAACTGTTTACCTGCTGTGGACGCGGTAAGCGCTAATTCAGCACTGTAGGCGCTAAACCAACACTGTGAGGCCAAATGAAACACTGTAAGTGCTAATACGAGTGTTAACTGAACTGTTCGGTGAAGAGTGCGGGCGGCGATACGGAGGCGTGTGTGTCATTTGAACGCTAAGAGCCAACGAAACGCTAGACCTGAGGTGTTAATTCAACACTGTAAGGGTTAACGCGACCCTGGTGATTTTGCTGAGTAAGGGATGCAACCTTTAGCATGCTGTTTCCAAACTGCCTTGCCTTGCTGTTATTTATTCCAACTCAACATAGCCACGCCCACCGCAGGTCCCCGCACCCGCAGACCAAAGAAGAAGAGCAGCAGCAAGGAGGACAAGCGGCCGCGCACCGCCTTCACGGCCGAGCAGCTGCAGCGCCTGAAGGCAGAGTTCCAGTCCAACCGCTACCTGACGGAGCAGCGGCGACAGAGCCTGGCCAACGAGCTGGGCCTGAACGAGTCGCAGATCAAGATCTGGTTCCAGAACAAGAGGGCCAAAATCAAGAAGGCTTCCGGAATGAAGAACACGCTGGCGCTGCACCTGATGGCCCAGGGCCTGTATAACCACGCCACCACCACCAAGGATGACAAATCAGACAGCGACTGAGGGGTGGGGCGGGGTGGAGGGTGGAGGAGAGGGGATTGGGGAAGACAGAGAGGACGGAGATGGAGGAAAAGAGGCGGAGACAGAAAGAAAGAGAACAAGGAGGGGGGGAGTGAGGACTATACAACCATAATACAGAGAGAGAGAGAGAGAGAGAGAGAGAGGGTGGAAATGGAAAGAGCTACCACCCAGAAATCAGACTGTGACTGGGGTGGGGATGGAAAGAGAGACGGAGAAACAAAGAGTGAGACAGGTCAGATAGATAGAGAGAGAGAGAGAGAGAGGGAGAGAGAGGGAGAGAGAGGGAGAGGTGATGGTTGTATTTCCAATGCAATAACTCTTAAGCATTAAGGGCCAGTGTATAAACATACCAGCATTAACTGAAGTTCAAATCAAAGTGTTATTATTCAGACTTGAACAAGACTTTATGTATTATTATAAAAAAAAAACAACAACAGGAAAAGCATGGCGGCCTCGCTACTGGATTTGTGTTTATGCTGTTTTATAAATAGAGCTTTTCACAGGCTGCATTATCACGACAGAGAGAGAGAGAGAGAGAGAGAGAGAGAGAGAGAAAAAACATCCTGCTTCAATCCAAAGACTATTTCCTGCAACTGTGAATATTACTAAATGAGGCATTGTTCTGATTATTCCACCAAGGCATGTGCCGATATCCTGCCCTGACGCCGCCGTTTACAGTGTTATCACTTTCTAATAGCAATTACACACCATGCACGCGCTACGCTTCGCAAACCAGGATTCAGCTTCTAGCGTCTTGTGCCGTCGACGGTTTGTGCACTCGCGGCCGCTTCGTAGCTTAGTGAACAGCGCGCTCACGTCACGCCGGCGTTACGATCGTCACGTCTCCTCGTCTCCTCAGGCTCGGACATCCAGCGGAACGACCTTTTAGCCTTTTACGCGTTATTTGTTTTAAGCTAGAAAGCAAAACTGCACTATAACACCAGGGACAATGCGGTGACTACTAGAACATGACCGCCATGATAATGACGACGATGTTTACGATGTAGATAAGTCTCCATAGTCTCGATTCTCCTTACTGCTGTGGAGCCGTGGAAACGTTTTGTCGTCGTGTTTTCAGAAGATTCTCGGTAATCCGGTTCGATGTGTCGTTGCTGTCGTTCCGCCGAACAAACGAGCCCTTTTTGTTTTTATTTAAAAATTCGATGAGCACTCGCCGTTCGGATCGTAGTGTAGCTCGGGAGGGTAAACAGTGCCTAAACATGCCGGAACAGAGCACCCCTGATAACACGTGCACTAATATCTAATATCGCGATCTGTCACATAACCCGCGATTTATCGGCACATGCCTTTGCTCCACCCGGAGGGTTTAACGTTTTCATTCATGCAGCGACCGTAGCGACGATTTGTGGTCCAGTGCGAAATTTCCGACACGAAGAGCAGTATAACTGTGAGGGTTTATTTTATTATTCTTTAAAAACGAGCCCGAGTGGAGACGTAATGAAATTACTATCCGGACTCTGAGACACACACCGGAGGGAATCTATAACCGCAAACGAAGAGCAGTGCTTGGACCCCGAATCAACCGAAACGTCTTAAATCGCGTAGAGTTTTTATGAAAGAGCAATATCTTTTTTATTTTTTGTTCGTATTTCTTTTGTAAAAATGTTGTACTGCTGCCTAGAAACGTGTAGCACTCTGACAATGACTTACGATCACATCATATACAGAAGTATTCTTATCACCATCATCATTCTTATGATTATTATTATTATTATTATTAAGCATACGATATACTCTAAACGCAGGCACACTCTACGGAAACGAGCGAAACGATGAAGCAAACCAGCATTATGAGAAGAAAAATACCATTTTATCGCTGTTATGTATTTATAGAAATACTAAATACTATATTAAAAAAAAAAAAATTTATCCGACGACCAGATAAGCAGTGTCGCTTCTTTAATTTTATTTTTTTTCTTCTCGTTTCTTTGGAGAGTAGATTTTTTTAAAAGAAAAAAAAAAGGTTTTAAGATGAAATAAAAATGGCGTATTTATCATTGTGTATGTGAACGAAGCGGTTTTTGAGGCCTTCTGCATGAAAAGCTGATGATTAAAGGCATATTATAAAAGTACGATGGATTTTTTTTTTTGGATTGTTTGAGTCTGTTATTATATCCTTCTGTGAGAAAAAAGATTAAACAAAAGTGTGTGTGTGTGTGTGTGTGTGTGGAACAGTGTAATAAATTCCTGTTACGATAATCGTCCGATCCAAACATTGCAGTTTTCAAGCACATGGCGGTGTTAAGCGGTGAAGCCCACAGTACGTGTCCACTGCTGGAAAACGTTGCAAAAACGTTCACAGGTTCATATAAAGGCGTTTGTCGAAAATTCTTAAGAAACGCGTGCGATTTTAAAAAGCGTCTGAGATTTATTTAACCCCCATGGAAGGAGTCTCCAGTGTCAGCACTAACGTAACTGTAACTTTACGCTTTCTTAGAAAATGTGACGCTCGCGTTCGCCCGATCATCCGGAGATCGCGAGTTGGAATCTGGGTGATGCTATAGCTGCCCGTAGCCGGGGGCTCAGAGAGCGCGATTGGCCGTGCTCTCAGGGTGGGAGGGGCAGCATATGTTCTCCCTCCATGTCAATCAGAGCGACACTGTCCAATCACGGGCGTCTGTAAGGTCATGCATACAAGAGGTGGGCGGGAGCGCTCTCCTCCAAGCGCGCTACACCGCTCCCAAAGGTTGCATGAGCCGCAGTTCGAAAAGAGGTGGTGGCTTGCGTCACGTGTATCGTAGGAAGCACGCGAAGGCCTCGCCCTCCCGGACTGGCAGAGGAGGGGGGAATAGCACTGACGGGTGGGAACTAGAGACGACTAAATTAGGGGAGAAAAAAATAAAAAATAAAACAAATGTGACGATTTGTTCGTAGAAATGTGAGATGCGAGCACTCAGCTGTCAGCTTCGAGATCGGCGAAGGAGCGACCCTTTATCGATGATATGACGTAAATCAGAAATAACGGCGTTTGTTTCCCACGACGGTAAAAGGAGCTCAATCAAAAATAGTTCACGTTGGAAAAAAAATGGTGGAATTGACGAATAAAGCACTTTGAGGTTTGTTTCGGAAATCGCGTCGCACTGATTGATGATTGATCACTTTCCTATAAGGAAAACATTAAATAACCTACAGCTAGAGAACGTTATTATAACATCAACCCCGTTCATTCCAGTGGACACGTACCGCTAACCTGACGTCTCCTGCATTACAACTGTCATCTAATATAATCGCTTTGTTTTTTTTTTGTTTTTTTTCTGACATCATAACCTACACCCTTACCGCTCATACTCATACTCATACTCATACTCATACACGTAACTCTCTCAGATTTATTTATCTCGGTGTATGATTACGCTTATGGCACCGTATAACTCTAATCCTCACGTTTTCAAATATTTATTTATTTTTATACAGGAAACCAGAGTTATTCCGTTCCTGACATTATCGATTATTAAACCGCAGAGCTATTCCGCACGGAATCACGCCCTCGCGTATAAGTCAGAGTATCCTCATAGCATATCCTATATATATATATATACTGTATATATACAGTCCAGGCCAAAAGTCTGGACACTCCTTCTCATTCACTGCGTTTTCTTTATTTTCATGACTATTTCCATTGTAGATTCTCACTGAAGGCATCAAAACTATGAATGAACACGTGG
>JANCOA010000047.1:12867150-12888936 GCA_024363135.1 Leptodoras oyakawai
GTCTAGGGTTGTTCCTGCCTTGCGCCCTATGCTGCCGGCTAGGCACCGGCTCTCCCGTGACCCTGGAAAGGAATAAGTGGTCAAGAAAATGAATGAATGTTATGGTGGTACAAATCAAAACCCATATTGTCAAAGTTATGATATTTTGGGATCACAGTTAAAGGGGCATCATAAAGTTCGAGAACATCTGAGAACTTTGTGGCATCCGTCTGAGGAAGGTCCACATAGGGGTATGATGGTCAAGTATGTACAAACCTTTGGCTGTACAGCGTATTTATAATGCCCGTACTGAAGGTTTATATTTTGCAGGTAAAGGGATTCCTAGCTCGCTACAGTGTGGTGCTTATGGCATATGTAATCTTTTATTGATTTGACTACAGTTAGGAAATAAATAGAATTTGGTTAATCAGCACTATTCAGGTCAGAATGAATTGTCTCAGTGCAACGTCCGGTATGTGACTGCAAACTATGCAGCACTGTAAATTGTTCAAATGCGACCGGGGTTCTTAGCTGAAATACAGTATTTCTAATAGACTTTAACTTCCGCCTTTCCTGGCTTGGGGACCATGAGCACAGTTTTGGCGCTCTCTATTGGCTGGAGACGGCGCGCCCCTAAAAAGCAGCACCGTTGCTAAGCAACCCAAAGCACAACGCTGTAACGTCTAGCGACGAGCGTTAGGTCAAACTAACTAAAGCTGCTGAAGTCCCGTCGATCAGAGATTTCCAGAAATTTCTGCTACAAAAAAAATGGCTAATGTGGTTTTGTCGGAGCTTTTGTCTGAGATTGGCTGGGACCGAAAATTCACCATTCCAGTGTCAAACAGTGAGAATAAGGCTTTGGAGGATGAGGTAAGGAAAGGCCTAGGGTACGTAAGGTTAATAATAGAAATGTGAATGAAATAGTTTGGTATGTGAATAGTTCATGTATGTGTGTGTATATATATGTATATGTGTGTGTGTATATGTATATGTGTGTGTGTGTGTGTGTGAGTGTGTGTGTGAGTCTGTGTGTGTCTGTTAACATTCCTCACATTGCATATGTTTAATATTTAGCTTAAAGGTGCTTTAGAGTGTGAAGATGTAATAAATGCAAACAGTGTGAACTAGAATTAAAATAGAATTATTAGAAGTAATAGAAGTATTAGGGGTGTAACCGAATATGACTGTAGTATTAAGAATAAAGCGATAATGTTACCTACAGATAAAAAATAGCAGTTGCACCATTTTTAACCATAAAAAGCTTTCTCTAAAGATTCTCAGAGAATCTATTGGAGAACAAAGATGTGTACTGGGACTGGGATCCCATTAAATGCCACAAAAAATCAGATATGAAGCTGGCAAAAAAATTCAACAAAAATGAACATGATGTCTAATTAATTCACAGGATCATTAGTAGCCTCCTGGTCAGGGTTGTGGTGGTTTAAATTATGCTACTAGTTTGTTAGTATTTAGTGAAATAGATCCAAATAAATAAATCGTAAGCAGGTACAAAACAAATAATCACATCTCTAGTTGAGAACTGGAATGATGTAGCCTACATTAGGCATGCTGAGAATGCTGACATTGTATCTCTGTTTTCCCCAGTGTTTGTTTCCAGTGGTAGGGTTTATATAATTCAGATACAGACATTTGGTACTGAAAGTGGCAATGAGTTACAATAAGTAAATACCAATTATAGATGAAGAGTGGATGGAATTCTTTTTGTTATATATTACAGATCTTTAGACCATAAAAACAAAAGACTGCTTCACCACATTTATTTTTCAATTTCATACCTGCTACCTTTAATTTTATACTGAATGTATATATGGTCACAGTACAGTAATCAAGTAGTTGCTTTATGAACACTCATATATGCATGTTACAGTGGAACAGTTTTGTATGTAAAATCATCACAAGCATCAGAATCAAGAATATCATACTAATATACTAGTATATGGTACAATAATTGAATGTAATGTTGAAAACCATGGGGAAAAAAACATCTTCCACCCCACCAGCTCCAGAGAAAAAAGAAAGAGCGAGCAAATGTGGAAAACAAAGAGAGCCAGCACAAAGAGAGGATCAGTGCCATGACTGAACATCTGAAAAACGTCCAGCAGGAGGTCACTCACACTCAGGTGAATAAGACATTAAAGCCATGCCCAGAGTTTATATTTTAAAAAAGCGACTTGTTCTACTGTAGATATGTGCCGTGTTTGTGTGCAGGCTCTAAACAGGGCTGTAGATAAACAGAACGAGTCCGAGCTGCACTTCAAGGCCTTGGCTGAGAGGGAGATGGGGCGACTGCGTCAGGAGAACTCCCAGCTGCAGAACAAGCAGATATCACTGCGGGAGAAGAAGAACTCACAGGAGGTTATAGATTTTCTGTTCCGTTTCACAAGGGCTTGGGAGAATTGATTGTGTAAGACATTTTGTAAGTCAGAGATCTGAATCATCTTCATACATAAGTACACAAGCCAGTACATAAGTACATAAGCCGATACATAAGTACACAAGCCAATACATAAGTACACTAGCCAATGTCTCAGTTTTATATAGCATAATAATAATAATTCCATAATGAGAAACACTGAAATGTTTTTCCACTGCTCAGAACTACATCTTCAAAGCCACACAGAAGATGGAAGAGCTGAAGAGTCAGCTGAACTGGGACCAGCAGACTCTGGATGCCTGGCTGGAGGATTATGCCCGCAAAGATGAGGACACCATGGCCATCATCAAGTACACGCAGCAAGACGAGAGTAGGATCAGAGTGAGTCTGTTAATATCTCTTTGATCTTAGTCAACACATGGGTGATGGATTAGTGCATATGATGAGTACAGTGTTTGATACGACATGTGGGTGTAACATATTTACACTTTATGTTTTGGAAGACATTCTTTCAAGCATATTTTGCATGCTGTGACTGACTATCACAGGTTCTCGCTGATAATCTGGCTCAACAACCGAATCCCAGCATTATTGAAAATATTTTAATAGCAAACAGTGTTCTCTTTCTTCTATTTTTCTGCCATGTCATGTAACATTATACACTGATCAGCCATAACATTAAATCCACCTTCTTGTATCTACAGTTTTTGTCAATTTTATCAGTTCCACTGAACATACAGCTGTACTTTGCAGTTCTACAGATACAGAATGTAGTCCATCTGTTTCTCTGCATACTTTGATAGCCCCCTTTTACCCTGTGCTTCACTGATCAGCACAGAGCAGGTATTATTTGGGTTTTGGATCAGTGTCACCACTGCAGTGACCCTAATATGGTGGTGGTGTGTTAGTATGTTTTGTGATGGTACAATTGGATCAAGTTCTGGACTCAGTGGGCACAGTTAAAAACTTCAGCAGCACTGCTGTGTCTGATTAAATCATACCAGCACAACAAACACTAAACACCAATCAATTTACCCAAAGGCGTCATCCACATTTCTTTATTATTTTTACATTAAATATTTTCTATTTATTTAATATTCTTGTATGTGCCTTGCAGGAGCTGACTCTGAGTGTGGATAAGCTGACTCTAGATGCGAATCAGAAGAGAAAAGCTTTGGAAAATGAGGTCACTGAGACTGTCATGGCACAGGTCTGTTAAACAGTATGATCATGTCATTATTTTTCTCCATTTTTTTCTTCAGGACTCTTTGCATCTTTCTCTTAAAGTCATAAAGACACAAAATCACCTTCAGCTTCAAGTCCATCACATTCACAAGATAAAATGAATGTTGCATTTGGTTATGTTTATGTGTCAAGCACAGGTGGCTCTGGAGAAGACAGTTGAGATGGTGCAGCAGGCCCACATAGAGAGACACGAGCTGATCAGCCAGTGGGAGAACTCCATCGAACAGATGAGGAAGAAAGACCAGGATCTGCAGCATTGTGCTCTGGTATTCAGTCACGCTAAGACACTGAGAAGTATAATCTGTGTGGGAAGTGAGCTTGTGTAAAGAAATTATTTTCATCTTAATTTTTAGATGCTGGCAGAGGCAAACCATGTGATCCGTGAGCGCAAAGCTTTCATAAAAGAGAAGCAGAACTTCCTGGCTAATGAGATGGAGAACAACAAGGACTGTGAGAAGAAGATCACTGCAGTTGAACGCCAGGACAACAGGCTACGGCTACAGTTTCAGGAAGAGGAGCACAACCGTACACATTTGCAAGATGAGGCACGCACCTATAGCTGCACTGACTACATCATATACCTGATTATAATGATGAGGTACTGATATTCATATGTTGCTGTTTTCATAGCTGGTGAGCCTAAAGGGCAGGTTGGATCGCACTGCTACAGACCTGGAGTCTAAGAGGTCCCACTTAACAAGCATCAAGAAGGACATCAGTGATAAACTGGCAAAGTAATTCTGTCTCATTATAACAAACAGCTTTAGTGACCCAATGAAATGGACAGAGAATACTGAAGGGAGAATGATTTCACCAACCAAAACAACTGTATCAAAGTTATACAGTATATTAAAAAAAAGAGATATAAAATATAAAATAATATATATTAAATATAAAAAAGAGAAGTATTTCACTTGTAATGAATTGGAATCAAACAGATACAGTAGCTAGTGTAAATTCATTTTAATTTTATTTGCCCATGAACATTGAATTGCTTTGAATATAGTTTGAGGAAAAAAAGAAAGAGAAGTGAATTCTTACTGCAAGAATGCTCCACACTATGCAATTTGTGTTCAAGCTAAAAGTGTCGAGAACTATAATACTGCCAAAGTAAGATAAAGATAAAAATCATAAAATTGTATAAAATAAAGAATACTTTGGGCATGGGTAGTGTCCAATTAAGGCCCCAAAACACACATGGACATATTAACATTATGTACTTAATAACTTAATAATAATTAACAAATAAAAAACAAAATGTGCATATCTACTAGGGGTGTAACATTGCATCATGTCACGAAGCATTGCAATGCAAAAATGTGCCGATGTGCATCATGGGCATATCACAACATCATGTGCACTCTGTTTATAATGCTTCTAATGTATGTAATAGCATTTTTGAACAGCAGAGGGCTGTGCACTGTCTCTAGCCCATATGTCATGCCTTCATACAACACTTCCAACTCATTAACAGCCTAGCAGGTTTTAAACAAAAGCAAACACGATGCAAACTTTGAAAGAGGCAGACAGTGTAGCAATAATCACAGACAGGTGGATCAAGGTCTAAAACAGCACATGTGATCACTGGAAAGTGGGAAAGGGCAAGCTTCGTACTCCAAACCCACCCTCTTTTCGAGTCACACACTGGGGTAAATGTATCCAAGGAAATCAGCTGTTTCAGAGTACGGAGCTTGAAAAAGCTAAATGCAACATTGCTGTCGTTACGGACAACCTTCGATACATGGAGGTAGTGGTGAAGGAGGCTGGACTAGCACCACACATAAAGTGTTTTTCCCACACTTTAAATCTTGCTTCCCAAGAAGGACTAAACTGCATAAACAGTGTCAGTCAGTTGTTCCTTCACCACTGTGCTCATGGCTAAACAGAGACTATTACAGATTTTTTTTTATATGACTTGCAGGTTTAGTTTCTCTTATGTAAAACCTGTTAATGATGAAAGTAAAAACAAAGTTGAATGCTTTTAGCCTGTATAGATCACTCTGTGTTTCCTGCAGATTACAGGATGTGCAGCAGTATAACATCGCTCTAGAAAATAAGTTTCAGGCCGTGACTGAGGAGGCCCTTAGCGTGGAGGAGAGAGCCTCACAGATGGAGCAGTTGCACCAAGACCAAGAGAAACACCTCAAAGTGAGTTGTTATAGAAAACTAATCAACACCAATCATATTTGAGCATTCAACAGTGGTATGGGATATTGTGCATTTTCCTCACTACAGTTAATAGCAGTGTGTTCGTTTGTATATAGGAAACTGACACCCAACTGCAGCGGGAACATGAGCTCCTCTTCCAAAAAAAGCAGGAGCTGCAGACGCTGCAAGCCAAGAAGAAGAATGTCATAGCAGATATCACAGGCAGTCGTGTATCTCTGTCCAGCCTAGACAACCGTCTTAGAAAACTGGACCAAAATGCTCTCAAGCAGCAGGACTACATCAACAACCAGGCAAGGCATCTAGAACAAAAAGAATATTCATACTTGTCTAATAATTAGTGCCACATTACAGCATCTCAGTTGGTGAGGTCAAAAAGCAATCCTGCCTGTCATGATTCCAATTGATGTACATAAATGCCTCTACCTGAATTTCCATTCGGCACACTTTTCTTTCTTTACCAGGAGTTCCAGATCCAGCTTCTGGAGGGGAAGGTGGCTCATCTTAGCGGCAACATGAACAAGGAGGAGAAACAGGTGCTGGAGAAGCAAATCTCTGAGCTTAGGGAGGCACTGGAGGAAAAGAAGAAGACAGCTGCTCTGCTTGCAGCACAGCTCAAGAAGCTTCAGGTAAAGATAAACTGGTAAAAAAGAAGTAGCAGGGGAATGTTGCCTTTCTCCATGTGTCAAGCTATGTACAGCTATGTCTTTACAGTAAGATAAAAATCTAATTTTCCTTGGCCAGTACAATTCAGTGAGTAATAAGGAAAGTCTAGAGAGACTTACAGTCGATTTATAGTGAAGCAGATTTTATGTGCCTGTGTATTCTCAGAATGATATCCGTTGTGTGAGGAAAGAGAACGAGAAGATGGGAGCAGAAAATAGAGGCCTGACCACAAAGACTGTGGAATTGAACCTCGTCATTGACACCTTGGACAAAGACCTGAAGAAACTCTGTCTCAAGAAACAGGTCTTCACCCACAACCACGTTTATTTAGGCTAAATTTTAGCAGTGTTTTTGTCTTCTGTAGCCAGGACCAAAATTATTCAGTCGTTCAACAGAATTCATCCATTCATCTTGGGTAATCTTGGTCATCTGGGGTAAAATGAATTGGGTTGCATTCATTACTTAGACTGGACCCTGTACCTGGGTAATTCAAGCTAGCCATTTTTTTTTTTAAATTTCTTAGAAACAACAAAGATGATCCATTTCCATCTGGTGTACAGAAGCAGCACTGGTTAAAGCAGTAAATGATCGACTGCATCTATTTCTATTTTGGTCCTGTTTACTTTATACTGATGTAGATCACAAGAACCATATCACATCCAGTCAGCTTGATACTCTCTCGGCATTAGGACAGCATAGTGGAGAACAACATCCTACAGCTAGAGGTGAAACGCATCAAGTCCCTGCTGTATGACAAGGCGGATGGCGTTCTTTCTCTAGAGAAGAGGAAGCTACAGCTGCAGACAGCCATGAAGGAGAGGCAGGAGGAGATCTGTGTACATCAGGAAATGCACAGCAAGCAGCTCAAGATCACTGAAAAGGAGATGCAAGGGCTCAGGTGGGACATGAGTAGGAGGCAACATTGGCTTCTATATTTTTGCATTTTGGCTACAAGATTAATGTGGGTAACAAGTAAGTCTTTTGATAAGTCTCTTGAAAACTAGAATTTTGTCAGTGAAAGTAGTAAAGTTTAAAAATATGAAAGCACAGAGCGTGGTAAACAAAAATACAAGGAGAAATGGGAACAGGGCAAATGGTAAACTGAGAGCAAGGCCAAGGGCAGTCCAAACGTGGAGGCAAGGGAGGGTAGACACCATGCTCTGGCTGGGACAAACTAGGGAAACAAAACAAAGACAAAAACAGGAACTTAGCAAAGTGAAACCAGTGACAAAGTATCAAAGTAACAAAGTGAATCCAAAACATCAGAAAGTACTTCGCTTCAAGAAATTTGGCAGACTAGGGTGCCGACAAACAAGTCGAACAGTTTGGCGTAGAGTTGATCCGTGCTGGGGAGAGTTGAAGCCTTCCTTTTATGTCCCCAGCACGGCTAAACATGATTACAAAATGACCACCAGCAAGTGAGCCTCATTAGATGGACCCTGTGGGGGCAGTGATCTTTTTATTGTGTGCTCCTGTCCCTTGTCCCACATCCTAGGACCCATATGGTCATTCAATGTTTAATGCCTCTTTGCAGGGCCCAGTTGCATGAACAACTGTCCAAAGTTACCAAGATGAAGAAAAAGTATGAGATCGTCACCATTTCCATGGCTGCACCAGAGGGAGAGGAAGACAAATCACAGGCTTATTATATTATCAAGGTAGCAAGATTTTATTTCTAGAGCCTAAGTGATTTCTACTGTAAGTTTATTCTTACAGTTCCATTCTCTTCATTTTTAATAGAGTTTTTGTTCACATTTATACCACAGTGCTATTGAACTCTTAAATCCAATTGATTGGAAGGTGTTGATTATTTTTCAGTAACATAAGCTTTGATAATATAATAGTGTTGGCTGCAAATCACATGTTCATATTATTGTGTTCATTCTATTATGATATCCTTTTTTATAGTACCAATTACAAAGATAGATATTACATGGCAACACTCCACATAAACGGATTAAGATATGTTATTGTTGAGAACATAAACATTTTTGGAAGGAGTCTCCAGTGTCAGAGAGTATAGATTTAACTTTTAATTTTTCACCATGGGGAAGTCTTGCAAATGACTTTGCTTTCTTGGTAAAATGATAAGCTGATTTTTGTTACTAACTTGATGGAATGACTGTTTATATATTTATAGCTTAAGTGATAACAGGAAGTACCTTTGTTCATGCACATTACACAACATTAAATGTAACTGTAAAAGGATAATCTTTGTGGTATGAGTGGAATAAAGCATTTGGAGACATGATGTTTTAGATTAATAATGACCTATTGGGGGATAACAGTAACTCAGCTTGGCACCACTGTCATTCCTTACTTACTTTATCAATATTATGTACTTACAAATTTTACATCATATTTTGACCAATATGTCATCTTTCACTGCCTTATAATATTATAAGTGAGTTTAATGATTGTTAGTATTACATGTGAGTTGAGTATTTCTGCCTTTCATGGAGTAATTTCTTGTCCTATATTTGAATGGTGTTTCTGTGTTAAGGCAGCTCAAGAGAAGGAGGAGCTTCAGCGCAAGGGTGATGATTTGGATGCCAAGATCTGCAAGGCAGAGAAAGAAAATAAGGCATTGGAAAACACCATGTACCTGCTAAATAATCATAACAGCACCTATCGCAAATCCTTTAAGAAGGTCACAGAGTCTAGTATGTGCACAATTTCCTGTTCTTTAGATCTCTTTTTTGTTAATCGCTGAATGCAGGTTGTGCATAAATTACTCACTGACTAAACCAAATCCAGGAAGTATTGTCATGTTAAATTTCACATTTGCTTTTCCTTAATAATAAATGTACCCAGGGTGTGTGATGATGCAAACATGATATTCACATGCACTTCTATTTGTAGGTCCTGAATATCAAGAGAAATTGAAGTTGGAAGAACAGAAAAGGGCAGCAGATGAGAAGGTCAAGTTCAAGAGACGCCATATCAAAGAACTTCAGGAAAACATTGAGGTCCATTTTTCACATTTTATGCTGTTCCAGGAAAATTTACTTGTTCTTTAATGACTAACTCCTAAAACCTATTATTCACTATATACTATTCATTACTCAGGGATGAGAATAAAACTAAAAGTAACCAATAAAATAAATGTAAGTTGAGTGACTTACGGTCACATAAGGTTATCTGTCAAATGCTATAAATGTAAATGTAAAGTTACACAGATATGGCTGTTGGTTTGTTCCAAGACTGTTCATGTTAGAGGTAACATCATACTTTGAGCATTACCCTGGGCTTCTTGGTTACATATTTGACTAGTCACTTATAATGTAATTTTTAAATAATTGATTTAGTGCTGCTCAGTAGAATATGCAATGTTTAGGGTTTTTTATAGGTGGCAAACATCCAGGCAAGTTTGGGGGCCAAGGTAATGTGGAGAATTCATTGTCTTGTTCCTCCCAGTGCTGTCAGGAAAGACTTGGTGAAGATACAGGTGCAGATTGTCAGCTAAGAGGTCCCTGTTGCTTTCGCCATTCAAGCTGTGTGGTATGATGACTAACAGTGTTAGGGCATACCAAGGGAATGCTCCCCAGACCATCACCCCACCACCACCAGTCTGTAGCACTGCAACATTACAACCAGGAAATGCGGCTTTGTGTGGTTTCTGTCAGGTATGGACCCGTCCATCAACGTGTTTCAACAGAAAACAGGACTCCACACGAACAGCTAATATCCGTCCAAAGTCCATTGATGCATTTTTTTCCCCATGCGAGGTATTGGTTGTGATTACGGGTGGTCAAAAGCAGCACACATGTTGGTCTATAGCTGTTGTACTGTAGTCAGGGAAGGGTACGTCCCAAGGTCATGGCCGAAAGTGGTTGCATTTGCCCACTGTTGTACTGGTGGGAGCTGTTCCACTGAGACATATCGTTGCTAGGATACCAGTCCTGACAAGCAACACTAGCCTCTTGGATCAACCACATGTGGTCGAAGAGTGGGGGGGTTCCCCCACTCTTGGTACACCCGTGATACTATGGTACGGGAACAGCCCATAAGTGCAACTGTTGCTGAAACACTGACACCACACATCTAGGCACCATCTGTCTGTCCACGGTCAAAGTCGCTCAGTTGCTCCGTTTACCCATAGCTGATAAATGTTGCCTTCTGCTGTGCAGTGGACAGGTCTGCACCTTACATATGATAGCCAGTTGTGATGTAACCACCAATTGGGGCACTTTATCAGTGATCATATGCCACCTGCCAGGTGTTCCTAATCCAGTGATCATTCAGTATAGATATTGTCCCTAACACACTATTAGCAAGCAGATGTATTTACATTTGAAATCACCTGACACTTGCATTTACTCCATTCAAATAATTATTTTCTGACTGACAAAGATAGTTGTCCAGGTAGTAACACTGCAAAATGTGGAAAGGTTCAAGGGATGAATATTTATGCAAGCCACTGTAAGTCATAGTACCTGACAGACGTAGTCACAGGGACTGGCTTTCTTTGTTTTTATAAGTAAATATAGTTCAAGGTCTGTTTTCTAATGGTTTCCTTTTTGCTTTCTTTGACAGATCATGAGCAGATCATTGAACAGCTTGCAGCAAGAGGAAGCTGCTCAGACAAAAAGAAATGTAGATCTCGAAGCACAAATTGTCTCTCTGAAAAAGGAGCTCAGTTCTCAGCAGGAGAAATTGGACAGGGCCACTAAACAGGTTAAACATCTTACATTCATCTTATTAAGGGCCCATGTCCCCATATTGAGCTGAAGCAGTTTGATCTTTATGCAGCATCTTTATGCATTTTTCTTAGAATGCTTTTTCTTGGAACAGGATTCCACAACATGGTTGATTAACAGATATTATCCATCAATGAGTTTGCCAGTTTCCTTTTCTTATTCCTTAGAGACCAAATCTGAAATAACAACTCTATTTGAGCTTTTTACTAAATCGGCCCAATACCATTTTAAATTTGGCATTGTTGCTTCCACTGCAGTCCTTCAAGCTGACAAAGGAGATCCGTTCTAGTAAGAACACCACAAAGGAGACATTTGAGGAACGGGACATCAACCTGAAAGAACTGAAAGACTGCAGGAAGGTGGTCAATAAGATGCTTCTGGAAGTCATGGAGCAATATACTGACCTCAAGGAGATATTGCAGATGTACTTCATGCAGGTGAAGAACTGCACAGAGCTCAGATGTATGAACAATGCATGGAAATTGTGTGTAAAGTTGATTCATTTCCATAATTCCATTCAAAATTCACACCTTCATAGATTATAGATTCAGGGCCCACAATTTAAACAAGTATGTATTTGTTTATTTTTACATAATTTGGGCTTCCTGCTCATAAAACCCATGAAAACAGTAATTAAAAAATTTGAATACTATGGAAAATCAGCCCAGATTTTGCAGGGCATGAGTATTTGAATATGGGGAAGACTGCAGACATAACAAGACCAGAAGACTATCATTGATACCCTCCATAGAATGGATAAGCCACAAAAGCTAAGGAGCCACATAGCTAAGGAGGCTGACTGTTCACAGAGTGCTGTGTCCAAGCATATCAATGGAAAATATAGTGGAAGGACAAAATGTGGCAGGAGAAGATGCACCAGCAAAAGTGATGACCGTGGGCGTCAGTGGATTATCAAAAATATTAAAAAATCTGGCAGAAAGAGTGGAATGAGGCAGGAGTCACAGCTTCAAAAACCACCACATTCAGACACATCCAGGAGATGGGAGCCACTTCTGAACCTGAGCCAATTTGGGAAGCATCTCAACTGGGCCAAGGAGAAGAAGGGCTGGACTGTTGGCCAGTGGTCCAAGGTAATCTTTTCTGATGAAAGTAAAGTGTGGAAAGTAGGGTTTGGAGGATGACAGTTGCGGAAAAGAACCGAAACTTCTTGAGGTCCAGTGTGAAAAATCCACAGTCAATTATAACCCATTGAGAATCTATGGAAGAGGAAAATGAGGGCCACCAGACCCAACAACAAAGAAGAGATGACAGCAGCATCAAGGAAATCTGGGCTTCTATAGCTCCCAGGCAGTGCCACAGGCTGATTGCCACATCACATTGAGGCAGTGATTAAAGCAAAGGGATTCCCAACCAAGTATTGAAGATTGAGATATCGTTTTGACAGTATCATATTTTGATTGATTAGATGTGATTCTAATTTTTGGGCTGATTTCTCCACAGTATTCTCATTTTTTGAATTCCTGTTTTCATGGGTTTTTTTAGCTGGAAGCCCAAATTATGTAAAAATAAACAAATAAATACCTGAAATTGTTTAAATTGTAGGCCCTGAATCGATAATCTATGAAAGTTTAACTTTTTGAATGGAATTATGGAATCATGCCCCCGCGACCCGGTCCCGGATAAGTGGAAGATTGATGGATGGATGGATGGAATTATGGAAATTAATCAACTTCTATGATTCCATGATGTTCAAATTTTTGGGAATGGTTCTGTATGTTCTTCTGTTTTAGGCCAGTCTTGCTCTTCCTTCTCCCGCCTCAACCCCATCAAGCAGGAGTTCAAAGCTGAGCTCTGCACGTAGCTCTGTATCTTTCAGGTAAACCACTGGAACAAACTAGCACTTCATATGTACCAGTGAGAGCATTCCAGTGTTTCAACTCAAATAACACAGATGCAAACCTTCAAACATTTCCCTGCCCAATTGCACAACAGTCTTACATTGTTTGTTGCTATAGTAAAAGATCACATGGCATGTTCCACATAAAAAATTTTTTTTCAATATGGTGATTACACATATCAGATGGTTGTATTTTGTGTGCCTTTTGACCAGATCCTCAGGATCATCAGCTGGCAGCAGTGCCAGTGGCTTAGCAGTTCACTCGCCCGCCTTAAAGACAGTTGAGTTAAGCCTTGGACTTTCTGCTTCTTCTGAGCTTTTACCTAAGTCTCATGGCAGTAACAGCAGCAGGAGCAGTCACAGCAGCAGGAGCAGTAACAGCAGCAGGAACAGTCATCTCAAGAGTCCCTAATAAAAAACTTAGAAGCCAATTCTGAGTGTCTGCAAACTCACATATATGGAACTATTCTTCTGCAACTCTATAGGCTTACAATACAGTGTATGCTGAGTTTGAGTATAAATCAATGTTCTGCAAAGTTTTTATAGCACAGTAATTTGCCTGTGATTATTTTTTTTTATTATTAAAGAATGAATATTTCCTTTTTATCTATTTGGAATTTCATTTAAACTCAATAAAACACTTACATTATAGCAGCTATAAACATTCCCTCACTAGCATCTCTTTCTTCTCTGTCTTGTAGTTTATAAGACCAAGCAATGACTGGAGACACCTTCCAAAAATGTTAAATAAATGTTTCTTGAGAGAAAACTTCAGTTAAACTGGATATAAGTCCACTTGAATGAACCGTTACTATAGAAACAATTACATTATTTTAAGGGGGCTCACCATAGCGTGGCCTAACACTAGGGGGCTGTGGCCGTGTGGGATTCATTCTGGGAGGACTTCATATTCCAGCATGCATAGTTGCAATTATGCACAACAGGACACACCTGTTTACACAGTATTTAAAGGGGTTCTTGCATAGTGCCTCTTGTTGCACTTTTGTAGAAGGGTACCCACGGGGTAGGGCTCCATACCATGGTAATTTGTTAGGGACTTATAGGTTTAACAGACATTTCATTGTGGCAAGAATCTATTTATTAGGAAAGGCAGTCCAGAGTCTAATTTATGCTTGAGGTCTTGGCGCTTCTTCCACTAGGGTGCTTTGGCCGCTCGGGACCAGGAAGGCCTACGCTCCAATTCCTGGCTCCACTCTATTGTTTATTTACATGCTGCTCACGCTTTCTGCACCTGGTCATATTTGCCTTTAAGAGGCGCAACTGAGCCCACCATTTAGAATTTGATTATGCGGCCCTATTAATTTTTTTATTTTATAAATTTTATTTATTTTTCCATTTATAAATATATATTTAGTTTAACCTCGTTTCCACATTTTCCCTTGTTATTTTCCTTTTTCTTTCCCTCTATCAGCTGGGCTGAGAAATAACAGCTCAGATTTCCCTGCAATTGGGTCCTCTTTCCCAGGCCCCCCTTAACTGAAAAGTGTGACCACAAAATGAAGCCAGCAGCTGTCCACCCTAGGGCAGGCTGTTCGGACCCTGGGCTCAAGACAGGCAGAGGCTCAGGCTGTTCTTGAGCCAAACAGCCCTCCCACCACTAATGTATATATGGAGTCTGAGGTGGCTACCCTGGAGAGATATGCCGGGGAGCCAGACCATTAGCCTTAAGACAAAAGTTTTTCCACCCCAGAGGAGGGTAAGATTCATCAACTGTGGCATCCTCTAAGACCACCCTCTAAGCCTCCAAGGAGAGTGGCAAACATAATGGCCAGGCTTGTTCGGGTTGGCTATCATGTTTGGGTTGCCTCAGCCCCTCCAGGCACATGCCCCAGCCCAGTCAGCGCCTTCCAGGCCACAGAAAACCTGGTTATTACCACCACACTGGCCCTGTAACCACCCTGCTGACACCTTCCAGGACATGGCCCTGCCACAGAGAAGGCTCTCTTCCCTGAAGCTCCCTAAGAAAAAGGCACTGGTCCTGAGTCTACTACTGGTCCCAGAGCCTAGTCTCAAGGCAGCCCCCTCTCACTGTTTGGATCATGGCTGCCTGCTCAGTTCCTCCATCCTGAGGAACACTCCCAGGCCTCATCGCATTATCCCTCGTCACATTCAGGGGAATTGTTTCAAGGGTCTGGGGACATCAGGAGCGGTCCCTTGGGAGGGGGGTACTGTAAGGGGGCTCGCTGTACTGCGGCCTAACACTATAGGGCCATGGTGGCTCAGTTTTCATGCTGGGAGGACTTCATATCCCAGCATGCTTAGCTGCAATTAAGCATGACAGGAGACACCTGCTTTCTGGGAGGTTCTCAATAAAATTGTGTGCAGTAGCTGAGGTGAGTGTTCATTTAACGTGGCATTGTGGCAATGAGCATATATTATGACCAAGACAAATTTTAAATGAGATAAGATAATGATCTGAGAGAGCTTCAGACTCTATTATATTGAGTGTGTGACCACCATTGTGAGTGGATCCTATTACATTCTGATTTACTCCTACAGAGTCTAGAATGGACATAAACACTGTTCTCAGATCTTGTGGATTATCAAAATAAATTTTAAAGTCTCCAACAAATAATGCTTTGTCTAACGAAACTACCAGGTCTGAGATGAAATCTGCAAATTCACAAAGAAATTCAGAATACAGCCCTGGGGTCTGTCAATAATAATTAGAGAAATCGACTGGGAAGACTTAGTTTTTGTGGCTATGTACATTATCTTGGTGAAGAGAACTTCAAACGCATTGAATTTATGTCCATGTTTTTGTGAGATGCTTAGATTTTCATTATAAATAACTGCGATGCCTCCTCCTCTACCAATTAGAGGCTCATGTATGTAACTGTAGGACTAGCCTCATTAAATGCTACATAATCATCTGAATTAATCCATGTTTCTGTTAGACACAGTACATTAAACTCCTGTTCAGTAATAGTTTCATTAACAATGAGTGCTTTAGATGCGAGAGACCTAATATTTAACAGTCCTACTTTCAGATCAAAGGTGCTGGCTTTGTATTCAGCATGATCACATTTTATGGTAATTAAATTATTAAAACAAATATTCTGAGTATTTCTACATTTTTGTTTTGCTCAGGGAACAGACACAGTCTCAATATGGTGGAACAACTCTGCAGCTCGCAGACAGTTGGTTTAACCTGTTTGTCTGCTCCCTGGCCTTGGCTCTGCATTGTCAGAAATTAACTAGTCCTGTGCTGAGACTATGAGCTATGCTGCAACAAATGAGAACCACACCTTCCTGAGTGGGATGGACACCATCCCGCCCTAACATGCTAGCCTTGCCCTCAAAACTGCTCCAATTATCTATAAAGCCCACATTGTTTTCAGAGCACCACCTGGACATCCAGCAGTTCAGTGACCATAACCTGCTGTGAGCTACATCGCCACGCTGCATTGGGATAGGGCATACCAGAGCATACTACAGCATCGGACATCACCTTTGCTAATTTACACACCTCTACAATACTCTTTGTAACCTCTGACTGAAAAAGGTGTATATCATTAACTCCTATGTGAAACACTATCTTAGAAAACCTGTGCTGGACTAGGACCCTAAGATTAACTGCTATATCTGATGCCCTGGCTCCCGGTATACAGCTAATTAAAACTGCTGGTGCCCCTAAAGGCCTAGCTAAATTTATGTCCGGCAAGATAGAATCTCCTATAATCAGAGCTCTTTCAGGTTTCTTATCAGGTGCTTCACTGAGGAGAGCAAACCCGTTGGACATGTGAAGGGGAGAGGAGTGGTGCTCCCGTGGGTGAGCCTTAGCATTAGCTTTGGGTCCGCAATTATCCTCAAGGGGTTATCCTCAATTCTCCGCAAAAATCCCCATTCACCCCATTGTGAGGGCTCTGATGAGTTGGGGGATTGCTAACTCGGCCTAAGGCATCCAGACTTTCCCCTACAGAAACTACACTACTCTCACTATCTCTATCCCTCTATAAAGTCTGGGTGTGCACCTCTAAAGCTGTAATCTTCTCAGTCAGAGAGCTAACTAATATACACTTAGCACAGGTACAATTATCGCTAATGAGTGATTAATTTAACTGGACTGCATTTCCATCCACTCAATTTTCCTGTCTGTGACATTCACCATGTGAATTGTGAGCAAACGCCAGACACAGATGAATGAAGATTTCTAAAGTTGTAACAGTTGATCTGCACTGGGGAGATCTGGAGTAATTCTTTTATACCCCAGCACGGGCCAATCGAACTTCACAAAATGGCCACCAGCAGGTGCAACCATTTAGACGGACCCTGTGGGAGTTGCAGTTCTGGGCTGTAGTCCTCCCATAGGGTGTCTCTGGTGCCCTCTGGTGGCCATAGACATAACAAAATGTTTAAAAAATCGATTTAATAATCATACTGGATGTTTGGTGCATAGTAATCTTTATAATACTAGATAATGTTGATTATATTTGTAATGATCCCACACAGAGAGCGGAGTCAAGTGCAGTATATTTATTTTAACAAGTATGTGGTGGTGAAAGTAAGAAAAATAGTCCAGAAAGCAAATTGTACGCAGAGCGTGGGGAAAAAACAAAAAGCACTGGGACAAACATGGGGCTGAGCAAAAATACAGGACCAGGAAGTCCAGAGGAAGATGGAGGAGGGAACCCACACTCTGGCAGGGCAAACTGCAAAAAGAGAAACAAAACAAAGACACACAAGGGCTGAGAAGGGGAATACAAAACGGGACAAATGAAACAAGGGCAAAACGCAAACCAGGAAGTGAATAAGAAACGTAAATATTTAACTTTCACAAAGCTGGTGAGGAACAGGCTGATGCAAAGCCTTGATTGTGTGTGCAAAGTAGATGATCCGCAAAGTCTTTCTTTAAATACCCTAAGTGCGATTCTAAGAAATTATCTGGAACAATCAGCAGGTGTAGTTGATTCTCCCCTGCCGTTGTGGTCTTTGAAGTCCTTTTTGTAGTTCCGGAGAATGCGCTTTGTCGCCCTCTCTTGGTTACAGACGTAACAGAGCCCCCCCTCAAGGGCCTCACTCCGGAAGCCCTTCTTCCTTCTCTTGGGACGTCCAGGTTTCCTTGGTGCAGGTTTGTGAGGGTGTCTAGCATGGATGGATGTCATTGGCGTGTACCCATGAATTTTCTTCTTGGCATCTTCCCATGCTACCAGGTACTGTAGACCCTCTCGTCACCTCCTAGAGTGAAGAATCTCAGAGACGGTGAATGTATTGTGGTTTGACCCAGGTTTCTGATCTGGGTGAGGATTGGGTTCTTCTTCCCTGGCTAAGGGTCCTGGAATGGCAGGCTTCAGTTGGATAATGTGGAAGGTCTTAGACTTTGCTGTGGTGTGATCGCTAGATTGATACTCCGGTGTGGGTCCTCGTCATTTGTCTGCCATCCTCTTCATTTGCACCATAGCTTTGTTGAGACGCTGATGAGTATGCGCCCAGACATGCTCGCTCCTTCTGAACTAGGCGTCAATGCTGGGTGTATCTGTGGGTATGGCGTTCTATGGGTACAAGGGCAACTAGTGCCCTAGTACCACCTTAAAGGTGGTGTGGCCTGTGGCAGTAGGGTGGATGGAGTTCTGCACGTATTCAGCCCAGGGAGAAATCGGGCCCAGTCTTGGGGTCGATGCTGGCAAAAAAGTCTCAGAAATTTAATGAGTTCTTGATTAACTTTCTCTACTTAGCTATTGGCTTGGGGATGGAATCCAGAGGTAAGCCTAATCTTTCTAAAAAGGCATTCCAGACCCTAGATATAAATTGGGTGCCTCGATCACTAACTATATCTTCTGGTAGTCCAAAATAATGAACACGTGCTGGAATAGGGCTTCGGCTTTTTCTAGAGCTGTGGGCAGGCTAGGTAATGCCATAAATCAGAGACTCTTGGAAAATCGATCTACAAGAACTAAGATAACAGTCCCTGTTAAGATAACTGACCTTGTGATGGTGGCAGGTCGGTGACGAAATCCAGGGCTAGGTGTGACCATGGTCTCTCCAGAACTGGCAAGGGCAATAATTTCCCAGCGGGAAGGGTGCATGGTGTCTTGGCCTGGACACAAACAGAACATGACTTTACAAACTTTTGTACCTTTTTACTCATGTTGGGCCACCAATACTTGGCCTGTAATAGTTCCAAAGTGTGTCGAGTCCCTGGGTGGCCTGACCCTGGCGAGACATGAGCCCAAGTGATACGGGCTCCATGGTGAACAACGGGCACAAACAGTTTACCTGGGCGCTCCGTGAGTGGAAGGCGGGTGTTTTGTGCCCCTTGAATTTTCTGATCCCAGGATTTTCAAGTCCCAGGTTATGGCATGCATAAATTGAGTTTCAGGTAAAATGGGTTCAGGTTCTGTGGTCTTAGTTTCTGGGTTGAACTGCCAAGATAAGGCATGGCCTTACCATTCTTGATTCCAGGTCTGTAAGAGAGGATAAAGATAAAACTGGAAAAGAAAATTTCCAACAGGCCTGGCGAGGATTGAGTCTTTTAGCTGACTTCATATACCCAAGATTCTTATGGTCAGTATACACAGTGACTGGATGTTTGGCTCCAACCTCCAACCAGTGCCTCCATTCCTCAAAAGCGAGCTTGATGGAAAGTAGCGCTCTGTCTCCTACATCATAATTACATTCAGCAGGAGACAGCTTTTGAGAGAAGAAGGCCACTGGATGGAGCTTTACTGGCGTACCTTGGCATTGCAATAAAATGGCTCCCAAGTTTCGAATAAAATGTGTTTGATGGAATAAGCATTTCTCCCATTTGGCATACACCTGGTTCTCCAGGAGGCATTGTAGCACTTGGTGGACCTGGCGAATATGCGTGGGTAGGTCGGGGGAGTACACAAGGATGTCATCAATGTAAACAATAATGCAGATCCCCAAAATATCTCAACACACTTCATTTATCAGATTCTGAAATACACTGGGAGCGCAGGCTAATCCATAAGGCATGACCACATATTTGTAGTGACCTGTGTTTGTGCTGAAAGCAGTCTTCCATTCGTCACCTTCTCGGATTCGGACAAAATTATATGCACTACGAAGATCCAACTTAGTAAAAATCTTGGCAGGGCAAAGCTGCTCTAGGGCTGAGGGTACAAGAGGCAGTGGGTATGGGTACTTAACTGATACTTTATTTAACCCTCTGTAGGACGAAGCCCACCTCCTTTTTTCTCAACAAAGAAAAAACCTGCAGAGGCAGGAGACGAGGAGTGTCGGATGTACCCAGCTGTCAATGCTTCCTGGATGTAATCCTTCATGGCTTTTTGTTCAGGCAGAAACAAGCAGCAAATTATCCAGAGAGATGGCCATGGTGATCAGAGTGCTCAGAGACATGTGGAGATCACGGCAAGCCAATTCTCGCTGGACATCAGGGTGGAGCCTCGTTCCAGCTGCTCTCTGCGGCAATGGTTCAGAACTCGAGGGGCATAGTCAGCAACTCAGCGATCCTCCTGGGACATAGCGAGCAAAAACTCACCAGCGCACCAGCCATCTGCTGAATGGTCAAACACCTGGCGAAAACTTTGGATGAACCTCGGGTATGAGCGCGTCTGCTCCTCAGCGTGCTGCCAAGTTGCAGTAGCCCAGTTGCAGCTGCAATGCCTTTCCGCTGAGTAGACTTATCATTATGGCCACCTTCTGTTGGTCTGCGAGCCCTTCATTGAGCGTGAAATACAACTCACACTGAAGGAGAAATCCCCTGCACCCTTCTGGGTCACCGCCATAACATTCGGGTAGGGCCCAGAAGGGCGGCTCGGACCTCCTTCAGCTGCTGAGTATTGCTTTTTAGAGCTTGATGCAGACTCTTACTCTCTGCTGACTCCATCGTATGGCGGATCAACCTGTAATGATCCCACACGGAGAGTGGAGTCAAGTTAATTTTAATTAATATTAATTTTAACATATTAATTTTAACAAGTAGGTGGTGGTAAAAGTAAGAAAAATAGTCCAAAATAGTCCCCTGCCATTGTGGTCTTTGTAGTCCTTCCTTTTTAAGCAGGGGAATTCTTACCAATAATTTAAAGAAAGCGCATGTCAAATTCAGGCAATATAAATGCTAAATTTTCCTGCTACGCTCTCCATCAAAGCTTTATTTCCTCCACATTATCACTTTTATACACTTTGTGTCATAAGGTAACACTTGCATCTATGTGCTGTCATAACAATGACAGTAAGCTGTCACTCAGGCCCTGAATAATGATACCATTTAGGTTTCCTTGAGAGTGTTAGACACACACACATGCACGCACATATATACTTTAGTTTCTCCACTGATAATATTGTTTTATAACCTTAACTATCAGAATATTTGGAACTATATCATATTTGGAAATTATGGCTCTTGATCCATTTGTGAATGATTTAAATAATATGAGATATTTAATATAACACATTTTAATGCCACTGGAAAGCATGGATTTTTTTTCTTTTGTCAAGAGACATGGGACTTTGTGTAACCCATTAGGGAGCCAAGCAATTGTCCAGTCCAGTGCCACCTAGTGACCTTACCAAAAATTACATCAACACAGCACTTATTAAAATACTATTAAATGTATTAAAGGAGGCAAAAGGATCATCACCTATAAAAAAAAAAAAAACACACCTCTCATAATATAGACATGCATTTATTGATTGACACTTTTGTAGTGAAATATAAAGAATAAGCAACAGAAAAAGTTTACCAATTAGAAATAATTTAGTCAGTCAGTCAGTCAGTCATTTTCTGTACCGCTTATTCCCAGTTACGGGGTCACGGGGGAGCCGGTGCCCAG
>JANCOA010000047.1:12958584-12970940 GCA_024363135.1 Leptodoras oyakawai
CAGAACTATAGAACAAGAGAGCATGGAACTTACAGAACACCAAGGAGTGTAGAATTAACAGAGAAGAGATGGAGAGAATAGAATTAACAGAGCACCAGGGAACGCCAGAGAGTGTAGTATTAATAAATAAAATAATAGAAGAAGAAAGAACAGAAGTCTCAGAATGAAAGAGGATAGAGTTATCATGCAGGGAAGAAGTCCTAGTCTCCGTCTGCATTTTATCACTACGCCGCGAGTCCCAGCACTGTTTACTGTTTAAGCACAGCATATTTCAGACCAGGGTGCCGATTAGGGCCACGCTCGCTATCAGGGCACACTCAGACTACTGGCTACAAAGAAAGAAAAGGAAAATTTGTTAACTGTTATTCATTTGAAGCTATTTCCAAAAGACTGACAGTCAAAGTCTCCAGAAGAGCCGTGGCATGTTCTCCAAGACACTCAGTAACCACTCGCTGTAAAGGAAAGACTCCTTAATAATAAAAATAATCAAGACGTTCACGCGTGCAGTCATAAACTAAAGGAAGTCCATATTTGGTGTGCGTTTTTCTTACAATGTATGCATTACCTGCCATGTTTAATCTGCCACAGCTCTTCTGGAGACTTTCACTGCCACACTTACTTCTTTTATTGCATGCAAACCCCAGCAGCCTTCATCTGCTATGTGTGTAATGTGTTGCTATGCTATGCATTGCTATGTGTTTGTATAACATTACATCTTTTGTAGGAAAAGTAGCGTTTGGAAATCTTAATGCGATACTCAATAACGCGGAACTCTTGACCAAACAAGAAGCAATTACCAGATAGCAATCCGGTCCTTCGGATAGTCCAGGCGTTCGATGCAGCCCAAGTAAAAAGGAAGGCTGTGTTCGGAATTGCGAGCCAGGACGGCGATCATCACCTTCGGTTTGAGCAGGGCTGACTCGGTCCGGATGGGTTCCAGGTCCGGGAGTGCATCTGTAAAATCGAACCTAAAGACTCCAAACCAAAGCAGAATAGATACCGGTAGGTGCAGCATGGCCAGCACAGTGTTACTCCAGTCTCTTACAGGGAAAGAAAGAATGTGGCAGTCAATATAAGGCTGAGGGATTGAGGGATTGAGGGATTGGTTTGGCTCCATCTACCAAGGACACCACATGTCACAAAATACATTTACAAAATACATTTTGACTGGATATATTATATCTTTATACTATATTATACTTTCTATATCACTTTGTCTGTATATTGTTTCATTCAGTAGAGTACGCTTCTTTTAATAGTATAGAAAATAGTTTTAAATGAATAAATAAATTTGTCTCAGGGAAAAAAATTGAATGGCTTTCCAGTAGATTTTTAGATTTATATATAGATTTATATTTAGAGAAAAATAATAAGCAAATAGTAAGAAAAGGTTTTACAGTATTCTAAGTATATTAAATATTGCATTTATTTATTTAAAACTGCATTTAAACTGAACGCATGAATCGCAGGAATCATGTCATATTCATATCGCTGGATACTTCCTCCCCAATTCAACAAAATGTATTATCTCCTTACGTGAACGTTTAATGAAACGAGTAAACGCTGGTGAATTCTTAATTATGATTGCTCTGAAGGTGTTGATTCATTTCCTGTAACAGCAGCTCTGTCAGTAGAGTAGCTCCAACTGTAATTCAAACACGTAATCCAAAAGAACACCATGGCGCAGTTGATTGTTTGTTTTGTCATGTTTTATTCCATGTACAGCAGGACACTATTATATAACTTTATTAATTTAATATATATTTATTCAGTCAAAGACGCTACATGTTCTAGTGTTCTACTAGAACATCAGCTATTCAAAGAGCTCACTAAATCAGGTCTAAATCAAATTCACTCATAACAGTAATAGCAGTTAACACTGAGTGTTCATATGAGCTTAAGTTTGGTGGCTGAGGTATATATGTGTATTACCCATGTCAGTGAATTAAAATTATTACCAAATGTCAGAATTGCTGCTTAACCACTTCTTGAGATAAAGAAATGTGTCCGTTGCAGCGCCCCCTATGGACGCAATTGGACAAAATTTGGTAGACGTCTAAAGAATCTTCTAGTGATGAAGGATGTGAAATTTCAAAATTGCTGCTTAAGCAGTTCTTGAGATATTGAAATCTCTTTTGGAGTGCCCCATGGACAAAATATCATGAAATTTGGTATGTACCTACAGAATGTGACAGTGATTTCATGCAGATTAAGCATTTAGATCATAAGATATTGCTTACTGAAGGGCTGGTGTTTTGTACTAGACATCATTCATTAGGTGGTGCAACTCCACAAATGAATCATAATGAACTATGTGTCTCTTCAAGGCCATAAAAATTCCATCATTTTAGGCAAAATGGTTTTTGAGCTATTACCCAAAAAAGTGCTGAAGGGAAACACACAAACAGGGACACAAAGCTTATACTTTGGATTAGTGAAGTCAAAGTATGTGATATTGTTGTTAAAGAATTGGGCAAGGCAAAATTTAGAAGAAGAATAAGAAGAAACTTCTATGACCTCCAGAGCTGCTGCTGTGGTCATAATGAAGGAAACATTATCTAACTTATCTTTATACAATAGCAGTATTCAATTGTGAGAACAGATCAGTCAGAAGGTGTTGATTAATTTTCTATAACAGAATGGCCAGTTATTGTTTCTGTAGTAATAACATTAAACAAGGACTTAGTGCACATAACATCTATTCAGATGTTCAAATATACAAATTCACTCATTTTAGATGGATCAACTTCCTAGTGTTCCTGAGTCTTTTGTGTAGATGAGCAGTTCAGTGATGGATCCAGCGATGTGGAAGGATCCGGAGAGTAGCTGTACTCTCGCAGGTCATCATACAGGTCACTTGTTCGAGGCTTAGTCCAATCACCTTCTCTCCGTTTACCTCCAGGATTTCATCTCCTACTCCCAGAAGGCTGGTGTAGATGTTTTCTGTGGCACTGCTTCCCACTTGCTCAACATATAGTCCTATGAAGACAGAGTAACAGCTCCATTTCATTAGTGCAGACACTTGAAGCAACATATCAATGTCTTGATTCTGACAAAAGTGAAGAAAAATTATGATGTAATAATAAAAAATAAACTAGATAAGCAAAAAGATATATTTCAGTGTTTGTTTTATTTGTTTATATCTTATGATGGGAACTTTTGCTAATGCAGAAAAGTCTGGTCAGTACCTCGACCTTTTGCTCTAGAGATGACAAAGCCAAAAGGTGCATTGACTGGTCTAGTGAGCTCTAACAACAAAGATCCATCAGAGAAAGTCTGGATAATTCTGCCCATTGGACCTGAAACTTGAGATTCATCTATGTTCTCCATTCCCTTTTTAACTTGAAGATCCCTAAAAGAGCAGAGATAAAAGAGCATCCCTATGAAAAAACAAGCTTTTATTTGCATCATCTATATGTTTTGTAAGGAATAAGACATTCTGCATATTATTAGCCTGAAATTGTCTGGAATGTGTACTATACCATAATATACAATATTATACAATATAGTATTATATGCTGTTAGATTCAAGAATTGAACAGTGCTGCGGTTGAATGGTGAATGTGGTTGCTAAAGAAAATTAATCAACACTTTCTGACCAGTCAGAATCCAGAATTTCACAGTACTATATTACAGTACTGAAAACCACCAACTATGTTACAGCTTGTGTATTCTTACCACATTAGTATTCCCAACAAACCTGGGTCCTGGAGTAAGAGGCAAATGTAGCTCTCCAAGAAGAGTTGATTGCTCGTATTTCTTCTTTGGAGACTGCAAGCTCTGTACAGAAGAAGCTTTACGTAGCTGAGCAAGAGGAGATTCCTGGTGGGGGAAAAAAAATGAAGAGAAATGCATAAAAAAATCTCAAAGAACAATTTAATTAGTTAACGAATTCCAGTGTAGATAGATAGCTATACTAACAGTATGGAGGGTCTGAAGAGAGGGTGTTCTCTGCAATGGATTTTGGCCTTTGTGAGTAGGGCTTGAAGAAGCTCTGGCTTTAGGGAGTGATAGCTGTTCCATGCTGCTTGACCGGCTGCCCTTCACCATCTTTCCCATGCTGTTCAGGCCCATGGCTGAGAAAAAACGACGTAGGGAGAGCTTGGGCCAAGCTTCCCGCTCCAAAGTTCTCCTACACACAAAATTATGTGGGTTAATAATGATAACCATGGTGCAGTAATGCTGGATCAAGATTTGGTCCCAGTGTTATTTTCAAGCAAGATGATTATGGGCTGGGATATCACCTAACTAATTTAATCTCTCAAATGTTGAAAGAAGCCTCCACCACCAGAATGACAAAGGAATGTTTTGAAACCAAGATCTTTCCTTTACACTTTCAAAAGGTTTTGCATCCACACCACAACATTATAGAATTTATCTTCATCCACACTGATTCACAAAAAAACAGTGAAAATGCTGTAGCATGTTTGCAAGGCCTGTAGGTGGCAGAGTAACTAAAATATAAAAACAAAACAGAAGCTCACTATGCACATGTGCACTAATCAGCCATCTGACCTGCCACCGACCACTGACTGTATCCTGTACAGCAATGGTAGGACAGACAGACAGACACTTGTGTAGACCATTTTTTGCACAAGCCACCGTAGGCTACAGTCAGCCAACATAATCTATCATCTTGTAGCCTAATAGCATCTGACTACTAAATAAACCAATTAATTATTCCAGTGTTCTAGGTCTGTACTGTCTGGTTAGCTGAGTGTTTGGCTGCACTGTGTAGAAACAGAACAGAGACCACAGATTTAACCTATTTCATCCTGCTTGGTGCACATGACCAACTGAGCTGAAAGTGTGCTCATCTGTCTTTGTTAATTTGACATTTTTTCGCTTTTTGAGTTGACTTACCTGAACAGTGATATTTTCTATTATCACTCCTGTATCACTATGGCATTACATAGGCTTTCTTCCTATGTGTGCTATGTACAAATACATAAACAGCCATGTACAAGGTAGACATTACAATTTTTGGTTCCACCTGTCCACATGTAGTCATAACTGTTGCAGTTTCAAAAGTTTCCATTCAGCAACCTGGTTTAAAAGCTTTGTAGTTTCGGGGCCCAAAAATGCTATTGTCACATGGACAAAAGGCCTAAGCCCAAAAACCTTTTCGGAAATCTTCTTTTTGGAAATCTTCACTGCAAAGTTGCCCCTAAAATCTCTACAGCAACAAAACGTTGATATAACAATACAACTCCCATTAAGATAAAAGAATGTACCTTGATACAGCCACATTTTCATCCCATTGTAATTCAGCTTTGCGGTGTTCTGATCTCAGAAGTTCTGCTCTCAAGTCCTCAGTCTTTGACATGGTCACACCCCGGACAATTGCCTGACACTCTGGTGGATGAGATGCAGCACAAGTGAGATCCTCACTAAGTGAATGGGCTAGTGAATAAAAAGTGAAAAAATCCATGCTTGGTTGGAACTATAAGTTCAATGGGATAATTGGTCTAGCAATGGAATCAAGGGAAACATACCACAAATATGTTAAGAACCCAGAAAGATGAGGACCAAGGCCTTGAACAACAATGGAGCATTAGTTATTATGCTTACCATCCACTGGCTCTACTGGAGTAACCACAGGTGAGGAGTATCTGAGAGAGGATGGTTTGATACAAGGTGTGAGTCCTGAGGAAACTTCTGAAACCTGAGAAGTTGTACCATGGTCCTGAGGTGTAGCAACATCATGGTGAGGACTTCTCTCCACCTCCTGAGATGAAGGCAGGATCTTCATCCCATGTTGCTCTGATGACCGGGTCTTGGACCCAGACTTCAAAGCTGATTTGATGGGAAGCTGTATCCCAGCAGAATCCCAGTAGTTTCTGGAACGTCTAGCAGTTGGTATGTAGGAAGCAGTGGCAAAAGTAACACCTCGTGCAGGTTTGGAATGAGGCACAGTCACCTCTTCCAGATTGGCTCTTGTTCTAGAACTCCGTCGCTGTGCTAAGAGTTCTTGACCTCGAGCGTAAGGGCCGTAACTTGTCTCAACTTTGTTTTCCCCTTTGCGACTCCTCCTGCGGAGCTTGCCGAAAGCTGATACTCTGTCTGCAGCATCACTTGCTCCTGCCGCCTCAACATTTTCATCCAGACTAGAGCTTCCAGTCAACATAGTACCTTCTAAAAGATTTGGTTGAATGATTTGATTACTTGACTGACCAGAAGTGACCCATTGGTTACCTGAGTTCCTTTGTCCCTCTGCAATTTGCGTAGATTCTTTGGGCTGGCTGACTATCAGGATACTCCCACAGGCCTTGCATTTCCTTGGCTCACCCTTGCACAATACAGTCTCCAGACAGTGTTCTGCTTGATTAGTCGGAATGGCCAGTGGAATTCCTACACTATCCTGGGTTGATCCTAAACCTTTGCTTCTTTGTGAGAATAAAAGTTGTGCCTTCAGTTGTTTGTTGGATAGTGAATTGTCCATCAATACCTGTCCATGCTTACTAACTCTATCTAGGTAGCAATGCTCAGCCTCTTTCTTTGGCTCATCTTCAAAGTGGACATGGCTAAGTAATGGATATTGCTGTCGCAAGTAAGCACCATGCTCAATGTTCCTGCTTTGGACATCCTGCAGCTGGACAGAGAGGGTTATTTTCTGCTCATGAGTAGTTGTGTAGTTCTGTGGTGGTGAATTATTCATTGGTGACATCTCCCTAAAGTAGAAGAGGAGAAATGGGAGAATTGGTTGTGGGGTCTTCGTGGTTTTGTGGATGTCAATGGTTAATCACTGGGTTACTGATCAAAAGGATGAGGGTTCAACTCCCAGCACTGGCTTGACATGACAGAACTGCTCCTTTGTTATCCTTTACAACAGTATAAATGGTATGATAAATATGGAAAAAATATTGCCTGTCATTAGCACATTGTGCCATGTTAAATGTATTAACCGGATGTACAGATAAAACTGTAGAGGATTAGGATTAATTTTACCATGTGTACCGGTATATGTGATCAGTTTTGCACTCATTACGAGAGAGGATTAGTGACATAAAATGGTCTGCTGAGTTCATGATTATACAACTCATAGCAGGTGTCTCCAGTCGACCTTGATTGGCACTAGGATTGCCGGGAGTTGGAGCGCCACTCCGCCACGCCCCCTACTGTTAGCCCCCTTACACTATCATCTCATTACATCATCAGATCCAGTTTCTGATTCGACACTGTTGTGTAAGTGATTTGTAAGCAATACATTGATTTAACAGTGTTTATGTTGATGTTTGTCAATATTCCTGTTTCTGTCATTCTTTATTACATGTTCTGTTTATCAGTATGCCAACATCCCAGCTAGCTCAGAAGCAATAAAGTATAACTACTTTCTTACCATGTCTTGGTTTTAAGTATCAGTACTTCTTTCACTTTTTCCCCTACACCAATATTTCGTCAATGACATCATATACTTAACTTTCACCAATCCATCTGACACTTGGTGTAGTTGTAGCCCCACATGTCTGACAAATAGTACAAGGTTCGTGTCTCTAGGTGTGTGTTGCCCTTTGGGTTAGCACCCCTTGAATTTTGTAAAAATTATGAATTAGAGCAGTTGGCCTCTAATTACGAGTACTACTACCATTCAGGTTTCTTTTGCTAGTAAATAAAAGAAAAGAAAGGGCAGGTCAAAAGACAGGGTCACTTACAGGACTTGTCTCTGAGTGGCTTGAGTTCCATGGTCACTATTTTGGTTTTGAGCACGAGCCTTGGATCTGGCTCTCTCCAGCAAACGCTTGGCCTGCTCAAGACGCGGGCTTAGAGTCAAGTCAGATCTGCCAACAACAGAAAAACTGTAAAACAGTTATCATATAAATCATATACAATGTTGTTATTTAAATATGTCAATTTATAACTGACATCCAAGAAAATTTCATTAAATTTAATAGCACATCCCAAAAAGCACCATTTTTTAAAAAGCATCTATCACTCCTACCTCTTTAATAGCTCACATACATTGGATCGAAAAATACATTGTTTGATTTTCCTCAATCCTTAAACATAGCACTATTCACATTACTGCTAATTGTTCATTAAGAAATCCTTATTTCTAGCAGTTAGTGTATTCAACATTGGAAGGTGAATATAATACACTCCCTGTCGAAAGAATACTTCCTGACAATTCGGTCTTGTTTTGACTGTATACAGTAATATGCTTTCATGTGTGTATACAACATGCTTGCTAGTTAAATTGTTAGTGTCATCAATTAGCTAGCTAATGTTTGACATCTACATTTCTAGCATCATTGTTTTCACAGCTAGAGCACGACTATACAACAGATTATGGGTCGAAGTACGAAGCGTACACGTAGGCAGACACCAATTAAATGTATTTGAATATCCACAAGAAAGTTTTTTCTATACCTAAAGTTAAACTCCGATCCGAAGATGAGAGCTGTGTCCCAGTCAGCCTCTTTATATGACGGAGGTAAACCTATACAAGTAGACGGAAAGACACAATGACTTCTGATCATTTCACTACGAAGCAAAATGTTGTCTGCAACACAGAATTATACACCTAGTTTCCTAGAATAAGAAGTTGACATATTTCATGGTATAATTCCCATAATCCTCTGATCCTTTGATGTCTGACTAATTAATGTATTACCAGGCATATTGCTAGAATCTATTGGACAAGCATGTCTGCATGGGTTTCCTCTAGGTCCTCCAGCTTCCTCCCACCTCCCAAAAGAAATGGTGGAGTAGCATGTGGAGTAGATGTCTTAAAAGTAGGTCATCGTATCAGCTTCTCCAAATCACATTTGACCTCCAATCTCTCATGGCAAACACATATCAAATACATCTAAAGGGCAAATCCAAGGAGAGTTTCCAAGCTTGGTGCTTTATATAGTCTATGAACAGGAAGTGATTTTGGAAGACCTCTGCAGGTGTGGAGATGTAATGCCACTGGAGATGGAACATGTAACAGGGTATTACAGTGGTGCCAAAACCCTGCATCAAGGACTGATATGCTGCTGTGGAGACATGCCTAATCCCCCTAATCTTGCATACCTATAGGGTGAAGGCAGTGTGAGTCCTCACCTAACCCATCCACTAAGCCTAGGGAAGAATTGGCCAAATTTCCAAGAGCTGTTGTGGATGGGGTGGCAAGGTGTGAGATATGTACAACTCTCTGTAGTGAGGTAAGTAGGGATGGGGAAGCTCTCCAGCCCCTGGGTCCATCCTTCATGAAGTTATGCAGGACTCCTTGAAGGATGGACCTAGGGGCTGGAGAGCTTCCCCATCCCTACTTACTTGGGTTCTGGTAGCTCAATGGTTAAGACAATGGCCTACTTATTGGAAGGTCATGAGTTCAAATCCCAGTCCCAGCAAACTGCCACTGTTGGACCCTTCAGCAAGACCCTCAACTGCTCAGTTGTATAAATGAGATAAATGTAAGTCACTCTGGATAAGGGTGTCTACCAAATGCCATAAATGTAAATGTACTCTGTGATTATTATATATATAGGTTCGGAATAGGTTGCACTAAAGCTGCCAAACTCTGCCGGTCTTTCTGCAGTTACACAACACTCCTGAAAACCAGAATGGCAGATTTCAGCTTTAGGTTTCATCACACGGTATTAAAACCTTATTATCCTTTATAGTCCTCTTGCTCCCAGCCCCCAACATCTGTAATCTCATAGAAGAATGGTGCCATCTGTTCACAGATACTAAAGACTATCCTGTAGCAGTGTGTGCTGGATTTGAAACTCCCCAAACTACTGAGACATTGTTGCGTAGAACAATACAACTGACCACCAAGTTCTGAACTAAAAGATCTCACCTTTGTTTATAAGTGAAGGCTGATACTGTCCTTCTGCAAGCATGGCTAAGGTGGTCTTGGTGATTTGGACTTTCTCTGTCTCAGCCATCTCTGTTTTGTATCCTCCTTGACAATTTAGAATATCTGGAATTTCTTCTCTCCTGGGTTCATCTGGCGGACTTTGTTGCTTTTGGATACATCTTTGGAAATTGCTCTCCAAGCTGGCCAATCCCTGCAACTCTTTGTGAACCACTGGACCTCTGACTCTAAGCTTCTGCTCCTCCTTGCTGGCATGTACCACATTCGTGGTTATTGGTAAAGAATCAATCTCTTGGTTTGTAACAAGGGTCTCTGGTCGGACCAGTCTCCCAAAACCTTTCGGTGGTGTCCAAAACCTTGGAGAAGAAGTTGGCTTTGACAGAAGAGCACCACCATCTCCACTTGTTCTGAAATTCTCCATTCTGGATCCTTCTCCAAGGCTAGAGTCAGTACTGGGAATCTGGGAGTACTGGGAGTCATCTTTCTTTTCCCATTTATTTTCCATTAGGTGGCTTGAAGTTATAAGGTTTTGTGCTTCATCAGCACTGTTGCTCGACTTCAATACCTTGACTTCTGGGATGCTCAAAGACGATTGTTCCTTATCTGATTTTTTCTGCAAAGGTTCTGACAGACCTTCAAGCGGAACATCATGCATCTCTTTGCCTTTAGACCGCCTCTGTGATATTTCCTTGAATTTTGACTGTAAGGCAGATACAGCTGAGCCTGAGGGAGAAATAACAGAGGCATCAGAGCCAGGAGCAGACATCTCTGTGCCAGCAGTTTTCATTTGAGTATTCGCCTCCATGCTACTGCTTTGTAGTGCTGGTTCAGGGGGGGTCTTCTGCTTCTTTCTTTAGCAGTGGGAGAGCCTACAAAGCAAAAATGGGAAAAACTTTAGCCAAGCCACTTCAGACATAACTCTTTCCACACAGGCTGTTCTTTTTTCAAATATAAATGGTTACATAGTGCAATATTAGGAACTTTACAGAAGAAGTTATTTTAGTGATTCAGAAGAATTCATGGAGGAGCTTGAATAGGTGAAAGAATTCAATTGTATTCCATATTTAGATTTGTATCCTGTTATCACTTACCTCTAAATAGTCATCCCCTCATCAGCTTCTACTTTGACATGAATATAATAAAAATAAAAGCTTGGCATGTTACCCAGTAACCACCTCTCTCCTGAAAACTTACTGACACCTTCCAAAAAATGTTGTATAATCTGTGCTTGATGACAACAGGTAGGAAAAATTCCTTGAAAATGAAAAACTGCATGCCAACAAAGGAATACGTTCAGATTGCATGTTTATAACCTCAACATTTTAAACAGAAAATAAATGTGCTTGTCAGGACAAAATGATTTACCTTATGCCGAGTTGCATTTGCGGCTCCTCCACTGTACTTTATGGAGTTAAAGTGGCATTTTGTCCTGCCTCTCTGTACCTCTGTCCTCCATTTATATGTGACTCCCAAAGAGATCCAGTACACGCCTCAATCCTGGCCACGTCCACCTGGACTGGTATAATAAACCCTTCCTTATCTTCAAACACGATGACTCTCGCTCAATATTCATGATTGGTCTGCTAATCCCTGTGGAAATCGGAGGGATTAGAACAAATGGGAAATAAAAGCCTGCTTTAATGCCTTGGACTGCGGGGTTTAATGCGTAAGTCTGCGCATCACACTCACGATTTCATTTAAGTCTAACAGTGGTATTCATTTACAGGCCTTTTGGAGGATGGTGCTGCTCAGAGTGTGAGGTGTGGCTTAAGCTTCAATCAATATTCTATAGATTAAACAAAAATAAAAGAACACCGTTATAACTGCTGCAGTGGATATTCACACAGTTATGTTGCATTATATGACTCTATATTATAGGAATAACAATGTGAAATACGATATGATACAAGGTCCCTGGTTTGATATTGAGCCTGCGATACTGTACACGTTCTTCCTGTATCCGGTGGATGTATTGCCTGTGAATGAGTGCGCGATAGCATGTGTGCACGGGGTCTTGTGGTGCAGTGGTGTCGAATGCCAACGGAAGAAACATACAATGTGTGTAACAGACCTCTCTCTTAAAAAGGTATAGGACAATAATCAATGACAGGGTGGTGTGATGACTCCTGACATGAAGCAAAGTTGAATGTTTTCTAATAACAGCATGTCTGAAGTGATTTATTCGTCTGTCCAGAAAGTAATGAGAATTGAATTAGGTACTGAAAACATTCAATATTATCATCTTCAAAATATGACCCATGTGAACAGACATAGATGTTCTTCACTGTACCTCCTGGTACGAATTCTTTATGGAGAATCAGAATGACAATGATCAGTGATTGATTTGTTGATTTGCTCATGCAAGCTTTCTTTGGGCGAGGCGATGATGTCATCAGCACTTTTTATTCTTTTTGTTTCAGGATTGTACTCGAACACCTATGATTCGTCTTCAGTGATCACCCTGTTCAGGAAATTGGGCGCTCATTCAAGGTGTCGTGGTTAGGACAGCTGTCCTCAGCCCACTCCTTATCTACTGGGGTTCCCCAGGGCT
>JANCOA010000047.1:13271260-13284092 GCA_024363135.1 Leptodoras oyakawai
TGGTGCTGGGGCTTGAACCCCCAACCTTCTATTCAGTAACCCAACACCTTAACCATTGAGCCACCCCTGCCCTATACTTAGACATAGTGGCCACTAAATGCATCGTATGCTAAGTCTTCCAGTTGTGCAACTTGGCTAGCGCAGCACCATAGCCGCAAGCCGTTTCCCAATATCAAGGATGTGTTCTTGGTAGTATGGGTCCTTCATAGCTTGGGCAAGACTTCTTCATAGCATTCGGAGAACACCACAACGGAACAGTCTAGTGAATGTGCAGGTAAAAATGTCCAAAGTCTGTGTGGGATTGTGGGTAATTTAAGAATGCAGAGGATACACTTCTGGTAATCTTGGAAATTATCTGAGAGAAGGACGTAGTCTTTGGGAGAATTTGAGGAACAGCGCTTTGGTGGGGTTTGATGATGCATCGTCCTAGAAACATGGCTGTCCAGGATCCTTCCTTGACTTTAGGAACCGAGGAGCCACTAACTTGTTTTGTAGGGTGTCATTACTTTTGTCCTCGTTGAAAGGCTAGTCTTTGAGAATTTGTCATAATTTGTATAGCTTTCGCAGCAATTTCAGTAACTGAGCGTAATCTGAGTATAAACAATTTGCTGTAACTTGTTGCTAATTATACAATTTTAATTAAGGTGTTCACCTTTGTTTCTTCTTATGTAAACTTAAACGAACTACAGACTTCCTAGAGAATATGAACTTTTTCCTCAAGCTAACATTTTTTTTTTCCTTATGTAAGGTCTCCTATGAACAGTTTCTGGAATAATCCGTTGGCATCCAGCTTGATCCTGGAGGGTCATTGGGTTTGCATTAGTGTAAGAACCAAATAAAGGTGCTACGAAGTTCCTTTTTTGTAACTAGAGGGATTGTCTTGGCCGAGAATACGTGCTATAGTGGCTTCAGATCTTTCAGCTGTCTTTGGAATGTTGGAGTATGTTTTCAGAAAGCCATCTTTGAGAAGTGGCTTGGAGTTAGATTTGTGTAGCACGGCGTTGCAGGTGAGTGGAGTTGATTGGTCATTAACGTCGTTTTATATTGAACTGTATTAGCACCACTAATGGTGTTGGGTATAACGGTTTAATTTTTGTGCTACGATGAAGCGTACGTAACGGCTTAACGGCCGAGTTTGAACCATGAGCGCTTATTAGTGTTTGCCATGTAAGTTGTTTTAAACAAATATTAATTCCGTAACCTTGCAATTTCTCTAGAGTTGTTAGACTTGCAGATGAAACACCACCCAAAGGTTCACGTGACATCTTCAACTATAATGAGTGAATTGTTACACGGTGTAAAGTTTACATGACAACATTTACATTTATGGCATTTGGCAGACACCCTTATCCAGAGTGACTTACGTTTTAACTCATTTATACAACTGAGCAGCTGAGGGTTAAGGGCCTTGCTCCGGCGGTGATGGGGTTTGAACCCCCCAACCTTCTATTCAGTAATCACACACACCTTAACCACTGAGCCACCCCTGCCCATGTACAAGTTCTCTCTTTGCAGGCCAGGTTGAGCTCAGGTCTCATATCTGTAACGTTTCCTGGACCCAGATAGGAACGTTTCCACCCGTTAGAGGTAGCCGTATCTTGAAAATGCAGCCCATCAAATGAATACAAACTTGAGTGTTCTTTGCCTCATCTTTAGTTTGGCATACAACCAGGAAACTGGTTCGTTTACGGAGTTAGCTTGCTAATTGTGGATGAGCTTGACGTCTAGTCTGCTACACGGCCATGTTGATTTAGCTGTAAGATTTGAACTGAGCGTTGTCATTTGCATCCTACAGCAGTGATGAGGCTTGCGTGCTATCCTTCCTTCTCTCCTGAGAGGAAGTAGAGATTGGTTGGTGTTGTCTAATGCAGATAGACATCTTAAGTCACTGCTAAGAGTCTTGGTTTGCCAACATGGGGGGAACTGTTTCAAATGAGATGGCCAACACTCTTGTAAATCTATAAACTTGAGGAGCCTGGATATCACACTCTTGTATTCTAGCACTCTATTTTATATGCCACTCAAATAAGTCCTCTTTAGCAGATTAACTGAATCAGGTGCGTGATATAATGCTAGCAGAGATACCCCAGGACCAGGGGTGAGAAGCACTGATCTGGGATGCTCTCTTATCCAAGCGCCCTTCCTGAATTATTGACAGGGCGGTTGGAAACACGATTTTCCTAACCATCCCTTTGAAGGGCGCTTACATGAAGCCTGGCTTCATCCATGTTTTAAGACTGCCTTTTGTTCAAGGGCCTCGGGCGACGTGTCAGGTGTGCTCAGAGAGCGTAATTTTTTTTTTTAAGTTGATGTTGAGGAATCAGCATGGGGTCCCTGTTTCAGTGTGTGTACCATGTTGATTAGCGTGGTTACGCCGCAGGACTCTGGCATCCCAGACATACTCGGATTTGTTTTAATGCATTCTAATTCAAAACCATAAATGAAAGATTGTTCATCTGTGTCTGCTTTGTGATCCTACTTTGTTATACATGCTGTCATATAATGTACAAGGGGGTTGGAGAACACTGGTTTGCGTTGCTGCACCTGGCATTACATCGCAAGCCAAGCATCCTGACCTGTGTTTAATCTTCCTCTTGTGTACAAGACTCCCTACAGAGAAACAAGGTGTCCCGGTGAAGCCGTTCTCCAGCAGGGGCTAATAGGAAGTCTTGCGTCCTGTCACTCCTTCCTGTACCATCTTGTAGTACTTTCTCTCACTTAAAAGGGAGTCTAATGTCCCGTCACTCCCTCCTGTACCATCTTTCTTAGAATGGACCCTTGAGCTCCAAGACTGTTAGACCTGCAAGTCCCAATCAGCAATACAGTCAGCCTTCTACATTCAGACTGGCATGGCTCTCTGGGGCAAAGGAACTAAGGCGCAAAGGGGGAGGGAAGGAGTGAAGAGGGGAGGCAATGAGGAGTTGTGATGGATTTGTCCCCCCTAGCATTCCCTCGAGCAAGCCTGTATTCAGGTTTTTCAAGAAGCAAGAAAGCCAAGTTTTGTGTCAGCAAGAATTCCTTGTCATCGTCGCAGCTTCTTCACCTCTGAGAATACTGTGCTCTTTCAGATTTGCATACTTTACCATCAGGATGCGGCCATTTGAATTGGAGGAGGAGCTGAGCGTAGACTGAGAGTGCTTTTATTCCTTGGAATAGATTTGAATAGGGATAGTTTAGTTTGACTGTGGGAATTTGAATAGAGGAGGGATTCTGTGGTTATTATTAATATTCGTTTTGCTACATAAACGTGTTTCAAGGTGGTGCTAGTCTTCCTTTTGGTTCTCTAGGTAGTTTTTATTCAGTATTCCTTGAAACCTCCTTCTTGTGCTGTTGCTTAGGCACTTGGTTCTATTATGTGTTTAGAAATATTATGGCTTTCCATGAAAACAGCACCCTTTCTTTCTTTCAACTACAGACAATTTTGGCATTTACAATGAGGACCAAGTCTCAAGCAGATAAACTGACTTCAGTCGAGCACCTACTCCACCCCCCCCATTTTACCCCGAGTCCCTCCAACAACCACACATATGGACGTCCATGCAGTTAAATTTTTATCATGCTCCCTTGAGAGTCAATGGTTTTGGCCACACCATTTCAGTAGGTCTGGAAGTCAAGTTTGAACCAGCAAGTTGTCTCCAAATTATGCTGGAGGAAAAGTTGTGAAACCATAAACTGCTCATTGGTGAAGAAAACATGCCCAGAAAGCCAGCTCGACAGTTCAGGTGAATGTTTTTAAGCTGTCAGAACTTTGGTAGTATTATGTATAGCAGTTACGCCACCTACGTACTCTTTGATATCTGTTGTAAAGACATCTCGCACCCATGGCATTTATTCTGAGGTCCTGCTGGACCCAAGCCCTAATGTGCACCATTATTGCAGAATTATTGCAATAACTGATCACTAATATACGTTATACATTTTAGATTCTCTAGATCACATAATCTGTCCAAGCCGCCAAGCAGCTATCCAAGCAGCCAATTTTTGGCAGGAGTGTAATGCATAAAATCATGTAGATGCAGGTTGTAAGCATCAGATAAAACTCGTCTCAGGCTTTTTGAATTTGGAGAAACATGATGTCAGTGACTTTGACTTTAGCATGGGAAAGATGTTGGTGTCCAGTACGCATCATTTCTGTGGAGAGAAAAGCGCCCTGCCTATGAGAGAGAATTGCCAGATTTGTTTGACCTGCCTGGAAGCCTGTTAGTACAAATAACCACTCTGGTGGTTACTGGTGAGAAGAAACGCATCTCTGAGAACCTGTAGGATGGATGGCCTTGAACAGTACAAGACTATGTTGGGGTCCATTGCTATCAGCCAGGAACATAATAACATCTGGTCTGCACTGGTCCTTTGTTAACGGGCGTGGAGCCTGATTTGGTCTTTTGAAGTATAATGATGTATTCCAACAATTTAATCCACATCTTTGTGGCTCTTTGCTGGTGTATTTTTAACCCACGTGCTTAAAGATGCTAGTGAGACCTTCTTCGCATTCTTCACACAATGGTCTTTAAAATGCAACTTCCCCCAACTGCAGAACAACAGACATTTTTAGAAAGGGGTTTTAGGTTTTGTTTGAAACCCTCATCCTTGTGTTTATGGCTGTCGTTGAATTTCCCCCTTTCCCCACATCTCTCAGCAGGAGGCGTTTGCCATTCTGCTCACTCACTCTCTCGCGCCTTTGCTAAGCTTGTGTGTGTGTGTGTGTGTGTGTGTGTGTGTGTGTGTGTAAATCTCCTTCCTGTTTGTTGTCTCCTAGCTTATCTCCCAGGCAGTGACAAGGCTGATCAGAGGAGTTTCCCTAGTTATTTATGATGTACCATCATCATTTAGGAGGTTACAAAAAAGAGTAAAACCGTATTTTTGGACTTCTAAGAACAGTTGAACGTAGTAACGGGCATTGTTTCGGGTAAACAAACATTTTCCCTCCCTTTAATCGCGTGTGACCTTGAGCCATCCGAGACACTTGCTGGGCACAACACGCGAGTATGTCTGTAGACTCAGATACTCTTAGCGCTCCGCACAAACACCTGTTCAGACTTTTCAAAACGCAGTCCGAGGACCAAGGACACGGTCGCGTCCTCCCGCAGAGTTTCCTTCTTTTCTTCTTGGTCAGCTGTGAACAGGAGCATGCAATGATGAAAAGTTCCTCCAAAAATGTGACTGCAACAAACTAAAAAGGACAACATAGCAATTTGGCCAGGAGAGCCAGAGCTGTGTGCTTTGTGGGTATGTGGAAGCAGAGAGGATGGTGGAAATTGGAGCTGAATTAAAGCTTTAGTCGGGGTACCCTGGATGCTTGTTAGGCGACAGGAGGAATGGACGAACGACAGAAAAAAAAAAAAACAAGGGAATGAAAAAGCAAGGCATTGGTCAAAGGGTTGAGTAGGACCTGTTGCTGTTGCTGTTCTGGTTAGTCTGCATGTGTTTTATGGCAACTTTGGTTTTTTTAATGTTTCCCTCATAAAATAAAAGTTTGCCATTTGTTACTGCTTTAAAATCTTTTTTGCACCACGGTGGGCAAGCCAGTGACCCAGAACAAGCAGATTAAATTATTTTTAATTTATAGTTGCCTGCTGGACAAGTAGACACGACACCCCTCTCTTTCAGACACTCTTTCAAAACAAACATATGCATTGAACGTCAATACGGCGTGAGCATCTCATTCTGAATCTGACCTCATACTCTGCTACACCCATCCACCAAGAAGATCCGTTTAACAGTTGGAAATGTTTTTTACTCTGTATATGTGGGTTCTACTTCAATCTGGCTAAGTAACTCGTTCATAGTAGTATTCTTGAGTGCATTGAATGTAAAAGTATTGTTTAAGTGTATATGTATATATACATGCGTTTTGTTTTTTGCTTCCCAGGTTGGCTTTATACGTCTACGAATATTTGCTGCATGTTGGCGCTCAGAAATCTGCACAGACCTTCTTGTCTGAGGTAAGATGATGTGTGTGTGTGTGTGTGTGTGAGTGTGAAATCCCAGTGAGCAAAAAGCATCGCAAAGGCAGTTGAACCCTTGGGTCAAGAACGCTTGCGCAGTCCATCATGCTCCCAGATCGTTCGTTACGAACGGCAAACAAACCCCTGTAGACAGAGTGACGTGTGAAAGCGATAATTAATTGGGGGTGAAATTAATTAACGTGACTTTGCTCGATCTGTGCATCGGTGCTTCTTGGCTGTAGTGCGGCGAATATTTGATAGGATGCCCTGATTATGTATGTCATATACACGTAATCCGCTCGCTTTAAACAGACTCGGAACAAGAACCATTAAAAAAAGTCAAAATCGCCGGATTCTCGAACCTGATTGGTTGATTGGTCAACAGGTGTGGGTTCGTGTTTTTTCGACTTTATCGTTTCTATAGCAACAGCACGCACAGGGACGTATATATGCCAGGGGTGCCGTGTAATCTATAGATAATTGTAAACTTGTTAGGTTGTTATTAAAGAGACGTTTATAGAAGGAGTCTCGCGAAAATAATGAACGTTCCCGTGACGTAAAGTGTCTGATCATTTTCCTCTAAGAGCATGACCCTGTTTTGTTTCTTATACTCATCGACGTCTACTTGTTTCTCCACCGGGTTTGCGGGCTACGAAATTCAGGTTCTGAGAACCCAGTACCGAAGAGAAACCTTAGCTTGGTTCTGACTACCGATCTGCTCTACACACTTCTCTGAAACACCAGCATCTTTTCTCTGTATCTGAAAAACATCACCTGGTCCGAGGAGAAACAAGGAAAGCCCAGCGCAATCCGTCCGTGTTGACAGAGCAGAGCAACGAGGCGCGTATGCCAAAGAGACTCCCTGTAAGTCGTCAAGAAATATTTACGGGCTTATTGTCCGAGGGAGGTTTAGGAAGCCGCTGGCGTTCTGTAGAGATAGAGATCAGATGCAACGGTGGCCCATTAGGAGAAAGAATGAGTCGATTCGTTTTTGTCTGTGTGGCTGCCAGTAATGGGTGCAATGGGAAGTGTGTTTGGAACACCTAACGTTCATCTTTCTGTGTGTGTGTGTGTGTGTGTGTGTGTGTGTGTGTGTGTGTGTGTGGGTGTTGTTTCAGATCCGGTGGGAGAAGAACATTACTCTAGGAGAGCCCCCTGGATTCCTGCATTCATGGTGGTGGTACGTCACCGTTATATTTTCTATATAGGTTTTTTTCTTCTAACATTGATCAGAATCAATATTGTTTGTGATCATCCCTCAATCCCAGGAGAATCCTATTTCTCCTAATTCGTGATACCTGAATAACGATGGATCAGAAGCTGTCCTGACTGGCTCCACCCACTGACAGAAAACAAAAGCCCCAGATGGTGTAGTAAAGGCAGGACACACCCTCGCTCTTACCCCCACTGCCAACCTTTGTCCCTGGCTGTGTCCTTTTGTCCCCTTCCCACCCCAACCCCAAGAGAGCAGATTAACTCCTTGCATACCGCTCTTCTTTGTGCATGATGACCAAATCCCCTCCTCCCTGCTGTCATTTTTTTCCCCCCCTTGTCTACTCTGCTCTTCTCTTGTTGGGGGGCAGGCCAGTTGACGGGCCACAGGGTCAACAGCCTCAAGGTTTCCCCGAGTTCACCGAGAGTCAAGACGGGATGCAGGTTTTGATTAAAGCCATCCCACTATCATCCACCAACCCTGGATTTCCCCTCCGAATCATTTCTTCACCCATCTATCGACGCCTTCTCTTCTGACCAGCGCACTTAACCGTTTATTTCTTTTTGCTTAATTAAAGGATCGAGCCTATCGACCGTCTCCTGATCCGTTCGCTGATATACTTAAAAGAAAGGTTCATCAAAGCATTGTTTAAACGTTCTCTGAAGCGCCTCTGTTGATATCGCGATCAACGATTTGTACCATCGCGAATATCCCGGTCTGATCAGTTCCCGTTGACGGCGTTTAGAAAAATGAGATGTAAAAGCCGTCCTTACGCGGCTGCCATGCAAACTCTGAGTGCAGTTTTAATCTGGACCGCACCGTAGAAATAACCTAGCGCCGATTTGAAGGCATGACGACGTATGAAATCGTAACCGCTTAAAAAGACAGGAATCGTTAGAGGTTTTGTTAATTTCTGCAACAAAAAGCATTTTTATGTATTTGAATTTTCAAGCTTTTTCTCCCTGAATTTTGACAGATGGATACAGAATGGAAATTACAAAAGCAAAACACTGAACCATTCACAAGTACACAAAGGAGCTTAATTATCCAAAGCATGAGACGACGACAAATAAATAATTCATAAACGTAAAAATTAAAACCAACTTGGAAGAAAGAGTGTCAGGTTTGTGAGGTTGAGATAACGTACAGCTATCAACACCGATTGCCAAATGATGCCAAGTTATTCAATTGAACTCTTAAATAAATAAAGTTCTTTGTGGCGTAACCAGATTTTCTCCAGTCTACAATCTCGAACACCCGAGAACTCGAGCCGATCGGACCGCGTGTTTAAGTTCACCTGTGCTCATTATTTGCGAAATCCCACACGCCCATGTTAGTCACGTGGAAACGACGTGCATACTCATGCAAAGAACGACCGTAAACTCCACAGAAAAGAGGAACGTATGGGATATTAGGCGGCTTTTGTCCCCGACTGTTGTTTCCTGCCTGTAGGAGATGGCCTTAATGCCCTTAGGTATAACCGAGTCCTGAAAGGATAGTAATTGACATGAAAATGCAGCTCCTCCAATTAGCATCAGAGCCCAGCTCCGTCTGCGCATTGTTAAACCTCTAAAGAAGCGCCATGACGTCATTCAGGCCGCCGGTGGGGAGCGGTTTTCAGCTTGCCCTGCGTGAATATGGGATTTGCAGGAATTAAGCGCAAGCATGCAATAGACTTTAAGACGTCCTGCGATGGATTGGTGGGTTTGAAATGTCCGTCATTTTAACGGTTGGGTAGGTGGACCAACTCTTAACAGCGTTCAACACCGTTGACGCAGTTTTGCGGTCCTCTCACCGACTTCATGACCGAGTTTCACCCAGACCACCTCCAAATCCTAAAGTCTTTAAGAAGCCATTAAGAAATATAGTCATACGCACAATGGCGGCGTTTAGGTTTGTCTTTCATCCAAACCTTCATCAAAAATGCTTCAAAGCAGTGACTGGTATATATCTTTGGTGTATTGGTTATATCCTTCTTTTTTTTTTTTTTTTTATCTCCACCATGTTTCAGAGAAGGCTTTTCCCAGTCCGTATAGACGTAGGCTATGGAATCTTTCTCTCCTTTTCCGTCTGTTTTTGGTTTCTGCTACCCATTAATGGCCCCCGCCCCCACACACAAAGAGTCCGGTTCGCCCGCTCTTATTTTCCTGCCGTTTTTTTATGGAATGTTCCTTATCCCAGTAAACATTCAACGTGGAGGGGGGAAAAAAAAAATCACCCACATGGGTTGATCCCTGATCCCTTTTAACTTAAAAACCACGCTTCGCGATCGACGCCGGCTGGTCGGACACATCGAGAGATTCTCGTCACCTGGTACGTCACGTTTCAACTCGGTCCTGCGTCTTCTTTCAAACCTCCTCCCACCACCCCCTGTAGCTTTATTGGTTATCCATTAAATCGATGTCTAAAGACCAGGAGTGATCTAATTTGAATGTGTTAAACAGGTACTTAGTTACAGTGCAGTAATTAAAATGCCATTTGGAAGGAACCCTTGTGCTCCCCCTCGGCGGCCCTGGAGGACCTGAGTGGACTTAATTGAGGAAATCCCTGGCTTAATTGATCCGTAACCTGCTGCTCGTGCCAAGTGGACAGAGAATTTCAAGAGAATCTGAGGGCTGTGTTCACCTTTTGAAACGGAAGGCATTGCTAGTGCAGATCCTGGTGCAGTTTCCTGGATCGTGTCCCGAGGCTGTGTGCGGTTCAGATCTGCTAACCTTTATGCAAAACCTTCAGGAGCTCGCTGTTTTAGCTTGGTACTAGTATCCTAGCAGTTTTCACTCACGACTATGACCCGGCTGAGAGGCGGATCTGGAATGATTGACATCCTGGACGCCCCCGCCCCCTTCACTCCATTCCATCTCAGCGTCTTGGTCATCTCCCCCCTCCTCCACCCCCAGACTTTAAAAAAAAAATGCATTGGTGTTTTGCTTTCTATCCAGGTGAATAAATATTGTTTAGAGATTTCTGTGTATCAGCGTAGCCGAGCATGCCGCCGTATAACCTGAAGCCGCGTATCAGTTGTTTTAACTGTTCCATTTGAGAAGTTTGGTCTTGTTTTTGATGATGCGTCCATGTCGTTGCAGCGTGTTCTGGGATCTGTACTGCGCCGCCCCGGACAGACGTGAGACCTGCGAGCATTCCAGCGAGGCCAAGGCCTTCCATGACTACGTAAGTGCCAATCTGCTAAAGCTGCTTCCGTGTCAGTGGGCGGAGCCACACCTCAGGTGGACACCTCAAGAAGGCTATGTTGTATGTTACGTGGATTACAGGGTTACGTTTGTTCTTATAAAGGGTCAGGAGTAATCGCTGAAGACTGCCTTGGGCGATACGACGTAGACGGCAAACGTGGGTTCTGTGTACTTTTGCGTTGTTATTCCCAGCATTCGTTTGCCTGCCAAGAATGGTTTAAAAGCTTCAGTTGTCCTTGTGAAGGTCAGCGTGTTTCCGGCCATAGGGACTTCGTTTAGATGGACTTCTGATAAACAAACAGATACACAGAGCCTGAGCGGATGTGCAGGGAGTAATAGGGTTGTTGGTTGGTGTTCAGGTCACACACTGCGTCTGAGCCGCTTCGTGGACTTTCAGCATGAGCTTGTTTTTAATCTAGAACGGGGAGCATAAACATAACCAAAAATACCAACAGATTTACTTAACAACGTGTAAACAGTGCGTACTGTGTTCTTTATTTAGGCTTTTCCTGGCTTATAAGCAGCATTCGCCTTCTCATAACCAAACGTCTGGGTTGACTGATTACATTTGGCTTAAATATTCTTGTTCTTTTTTTTTCTTTTTTTTTGCTGTCGAATTTATTTCTTTATTTTACATTTATTGCTTGAACTCTTGCGTCACCGCACATCGTTTGGAGTTAAACGTGCTACGTGATGCTCTGAACGGCAAGAAACTATTCTTCTGTGATTGCGGCTTGAAGCGGTTTTCATTCTCTAATCATCAGGGCCAGACGATGGTAATGAGCTGAACAGTTATTTGGTGAATGCTGGTCAAATATGATTAATATAGGCTGCACTTTCATCACCAGAAGTTCAGATTTTTCCCAAAGAGTCGACTTAAATGCTCTAATGACATCGGAGAGGAGTTGTGTGTGTTTTCTGGTGCTGGTGCAATTCTCTGAGGATTTTTCCTTTATCTCTTTAAAGCGTCCGTTTTCCCGCACGTGTTTCAAGAGCCACCGTGCTCGCCGTGCACGTCTCAGCAAGGTCCGCTAGCGTGTCCTTGAGTCGGGTGATTTATGATGTGTTTAGCCCTCTGACGTTTTTTTTTTCCTCTAGCGCTGGCCAGTCGCTCTGCACAGGTGCATGTGGTTCATCCTGGCCGTCGCCGTCGCCATCTCCCACTCTTTCCTCCCAGCCTTCTGGGGAGATAATGGACTACAGTGCTCTAATCTCCTAATCCCGGGAGCGGTTGAGGGGCTAAGCCGAGGGGATTTGGTGGGATTGGAGGGCTGGCCGAATGCCAGAGATGCCTGGTTTCCTCTGCGTCGCTGCCATAATGAGCATCGATCGGACAGCGCACCGTCCGGCGCCATTTATCACAGCTGTCCTGGAATAGGCGCTCGATCTATGAGGGATCGCCTCTCTGATCTCGCTCTTCCGCCATGGCTCACGTGCTAGCCGAGGCCTCGCTTTGGCTCATCATTCCCAAGACGCCCGCGCTCATAAATCCTTTCGGGGCCTCTTAGAAGAACAAAAGATTCAGTAGCGAGTGTTTTGGCGGGGCGTTTTGTTCAGATTAAAGCTGCTCTCTTTTCAAAAGGGGTGTTATGGCCTGGCGTGGCTCCACCGCGTGTACTTTCGTACCTTTTCCTTCAGCTTTGAGATTGAGAGGTCTTTCGGTAGAGTTGTTTGCAGTCTTCACATGTCTCCATCTTGTCTCTCTCTTTCTCTCCATCACTTTGGTTTGCTCTCTCTCCTTCCAAACACATGCTTTCCTGTCCATCTTTCCCACCCCCTCCCTCTCTCACTCTCTATACTTCCTCATTACTTTCTTAGTTATGACTAGGAGGTAACCGTGCAGCTGTCACAATCTCTTGCATGCTCATTTACTCTCGAAGTGCTTAGATGGACAGAATTTTCATAAAACAGGAGTTGGTGTGTGTCTTAGGCAGAGTACAGTGTCGGTTCGGATGTAACGCGGAATTATCCGAGACGTGGAGAGTTGTCACTCGGCGGAACAAGCTCATAAAAACGGTTAGACGTTTCCAATCTGTTAAGTTGAGAAGAAGAAACAAAGTTCATCACCGTCTGAGGGGAAAGAAAAGAAAAAGCACGCGATTATGGCACATGCACATGATTTCCGGCTTGTCTAATGTTTTAAACAATGCAGGTTCATTTATTTGCGTTTGTCCTGCTTCGTTATTTGGTTGGCCGCGTGTCGGATGCAGGGTTTTGCATGGAAACCAAATTAATGGAGCGAAAGTTTCACACATTTCACTTTGCTAGAAAAACACTGGTTGCAGTAAGTCAGTTACTGTTAATGGAATTAGCGAGGGTGTGCGGTTATTGGAAAATAATCAATAGGCAAAGAGGCGTGGCGTTATAAATGCGCTAGACATTATTTATTAAACTACGACACGCTGTAGGTTTTATGCATTTGTACAGGAGTTAGACAATGAAACTGGAACACCTGTCATTTTAGTGTGGGAGGTTCCATGGCTAAA
>JANCOA010000047.1:13578158-13591790 GCA_024363135.1 Leptodoras oyakawai
CTCCGGTTTCCTCCTACAGTCCAAAGACATGCACGTTAGGTTGATTGGCGTCTCTAAAGTGGCCAGAGAGTGTGTGTGTGCGCCCTACTATGGATTAGCGCCCTGTCTAGGGTTGTTCCTACTTTGCGCCCTAAGATGCTGGCTAGGCACCGGCTCTCCTGTGACCCTGAAAAGGATTAAGCGGTTAAGAAAATGAATGAATGATTTATGCACCATTTTTTTACTTGTAAACAATTTTGCAAATTTTTGCATTGATGTTTTTTTCTTCTCACTTGAAATAGCCCACAGAATTATGGGCTATTGTAGACAGACACATAAAATTGCAATTAATTACACTTCATTTCCAGGTTATAAAACTACAAATTGTGGGAAAATGGGGCTCCCCACTTAATGGGTTGGTGTTCTGAATCAGCAAGAGTGCAATTAAAGAAAATATAACAGAGCTCAATATTTTGCACAAGAAAAAGCAAGTTTTGACTGTTGGCCGAGGTGGAATACATGACTCTACTGGCACTTAGGCTGGTTAGAGGCAAGGCAAACAGTTTTATGGTGCTAAATATTGATTAATCAATGCAGACATTTGATAAACCTGAGCCAAATTCGAGAAGTGAGACAAAATTAAACTGTAGGCTTTAATCAATTGTCAATATGTGCTCTAAACATGTTTCACACTACCAGCCGACAGCACTACGCACCCTAGATTTTTCCTTGTATTAAAGTTCATAGCAAACATAATGCCCAAGAACAATTATCTAATACATATTAGTCAAGTATTTCAATTTAAGTTTCTTGTTTAAAACAACTTGGAATCTTTTAGGGCTTATAAATCTATCCCTGGACAGTAAGCTAGCAGATCATTTTTTTAGCATTCTGGCAATAAAAAGGACTTCCCACATCTTATGTTGCATTAAGCACAATGCTGTGTCCAGATGCTGTAGTTGTCAGCAGATGTGTTTCAAATAAAGTGGATTAGAATGACCACTGGCCTAATCAAATTAAATGTGAAAATGCCTGTGGTGGGCTTAAGTTTGTCCTCAACTCATTACAAACTCAGCGTCCAGCAGAGAAAAACAGCTGAATTACAGAACAAGAGAAATGCATTTGGTTTCTTATTGCCCAGCACTTCAGGCCAATAAGCCAAATGTTTTCTTCTGCCAAATGAAATTCATTTTGCTTTCCATAGTCACTTACAGGAACGGGCAAAAATGCAGACTGTATGTTAAGTAGCAATATATAATAACTGAAAATGTATATTTATTCATGTCTTTGCCCGCTGTTGCCTCAGATTCCTGTTTTTGTCTGACAGGGGTGGAAAATAGTGTGGTCTTCAGGTCATGAACAAATCACTTTGTGATTCTGAGATATTTCTCTGCTCAACACATTTGTCACTGTCACTGGTCCCTTAATCTGAATGGCCGTGGGGACAATGTGTTTAAAAGTGTCTAGGGCAGGATTTGGGGCCTGGCAGAGCCCACAATCATGGGCAATTTTGTATCTCCATTTCACCTAACTTGCATGGCTTTGAACTGTTAAAGGAAACCAGAGTACCTCGAGTAAACCCATGCGAACATTGGGATGACATACAAAATCTACATAGAACGGACTCAGATCACTCTACCTGGGGATCAACCCCAGGACCTTCTTGCAGTGAGGTGCCAATGCTACCTATTGAGTCACTGTGCTACCCCAACACATTTGTAAACAGTGGCTATTTGAGTTAGCAAATCTAATGGAAACTCCAGAGACTATGGTTCATGAAAATCCCAGGTTCTGAAGTACTCCAACAAGCCCATCTAGCATCAACTATCAAAGTCACTGAGATCACATTTCCACCTCTTTCTAATGTTTGGAAAGAACATTAACTGAAGCCATCAACCTGTATCTGCATTATTTCATACATTCCACTATTTCCATGTGTCTGACGTGATTAGACAGATGCATGAAGCTACAGAGCTCCAATTGTTTCTACTATAGTAGAAGGTAAACAGCTGCTTGACCTGGGTAATGTTCAAAATACATAAATGATGTGAAGTTAATGCATTAAAACTCGCAAATCCTATGCATCAGAATAACAAAAATTAAGGCACTTTATAATTAAAATGATTAGTCACCATGGCTTTGTGTGTGCTGTCACTTGGTTTAGAATTGATCCAAAATATCCAGCCGAGTGTGCCCTTTTGCTGTGTTTGCGCATCAATAACATTTTGTCTTGACCTGAATGGGATGAGAATGCCACTCATTTGAATCACACACAGATTAACTTCATATGTGCTTTCCTATTTACAGAGTTTGGCTACACTGAGATACTCTACATGTCAACTCTAGTGTCAAAATATTGGCCTATTGAACCTCAGATTAAACTTTCCTTCACTAATAAGCGCATCACTTTAGAGTCTTTGGTCTTTCAGTACACACTGGTATTATTATATAATGGAATGTTTCTTATGCATAGGAATTGGGTAGTCATGGTTCATGCTAGGCTGACACAGTGGGTAGTGCTGCTGTCTCACAGTTCTTGGATTCCTGGGTCAACTCTGAGCAGTGCAGAGATTAGAAAGTACTTCCACACCTTCCCACCTACCAAAAAAGGTTTGGGTACATTGACAACATTGACAATGCTTTTAAAAAGATGAAGAGAAGATTTAACCAAACCTTGTTGACTGTGCCTCAGGGCACACCAGTAAAATTCTGCCTTTTGCATCAACTAAGTTAAATCTGTCACTACATTTGGGAGAAACGCCCTCATTTAACTAATAACTTCTCATGTTTCTGTGTTCCTAACCTTGGGGGAACGTGATCCCTCTGAGACAGCACTTGAAATAAAAGATTGGACCCAAAGCAGTTGTGCTTTAGGACTAAAGGGCAAGTCATCCGACCCAAATTCAATCCTCTTCAATCCCCCTCTGTCATGTTGTCTCTAATAAGCAATCATATGACACCCTGGATGCTGAAGAGTAAGACCAAACCAAATGGCCAGCTGTCACTTAGAAGGACATGATAGATCACCTCGTGATAATGCGCCATTTTATCATCAGCCAAATTGGACACATGCTACGGATCACAGCAGTTGTGGACCGTGCACTACTGTACATGCCATTGATTGCTTTTAAAATGCATATTGACATCATTGGGAAAGGTTATGTGGTTCAGTGGCTGAGACCCAAAGGGTTCTGCATGATTGATAGGGTGAAAAAGTGTATGTGGATGATGCTGGAGAGTGCTCATACTCACATGAGGTTGCAGGGTCTCCAGGGTGTGCGGACTAATTACCCCTTTCACTCATGCTGTCAGGCAGTGGTTTGGGTGTCCCTTAATGTGAGTGCAGGAGGCATTAAAGTAACACAGGAGCCCAGTTTCTATAGATTGTTTCTGACCTCCAGAGCCCCTGGCCAGGAACTCGACCCTTGACCTGTTGGCTTTCACTAAAACTGTGCCTCTCAGTGTTGACCAAGCTCCCAGAATCTGTGATCTATGCAAAGCTTAAAGCATAATGATTTGTTTACTCAGAACAAACCAGAGAAAGGAAAAGCTCTACCTTATCCACTATGCTCAACTGGTCAATGAAATCGTCACCATTTCTTTTTAATTTTCACTTTGTAGTTCTTTGGCTTGAACCCGAATAGCCTCTCAGAACCCTTGTAACTAGTAATATAGTGAATCTTTTAAAGTGCTCTAAAGTGGCCTTGAAGTGGCGCAACAGAAAAGCTGCTACCCTATCATTGGAAGATTAAGGAACGAAACTGGACATGCTCTTTTGGTGCAACACAAACCGGTCATGGGAATCTGTGAGCTTAGCAGAGATGGGAGATTTGAGTTTGTGTCTAGTGTGTCACACTTAAGTTGAACACACAGTGACTTGAGACTTGATTTGAGACTTGTACGGAATAGACTGCAGACTTGACTCTTGAGATTTGGAACTCATGAACAACATGTTTTTCTGGCACATGACCAGCTGAATGTCATTCTCTCCCTTATTATTATATAATATCACTTATATCTTCCCCTAAAAAACTTGAGACTTGACTTGGTCTTGCCCCTCGAAGATTTGAAACTTGACTTGCACTTTCTCCTGAAAGACTTGAGACTTGACTTGGACTTGCCCCTGAAAGACTTGAGACTTTATTGCACTTTCCCCTGAAAGACTTGAGACTTGACTTGGACTTGCCCCTCAAAGTATTGAGACTTGACTTGGACTTGCCCCTGAAAGACTTGAGACTTGACTTGCACTTTCCCCTGAAAGACTAGAGACTTGACTTGCACTTTCCCCTGAAAGACTTGAGATTTGCCTTGGATTTGACTCAAAGACTTGAAACCTGAGTAGACTTGGAAATAATGACTTGAGAGCATCTCTAGAGCTCATGTATATGGGCAGATAATGCTTTCCTCCAAGCGTGTTACCTTACTATGTGAGGAGGCACCAGGGCCAGCAGGTTGAAAAGATATGCTGGCTGGCTTCATGTGTCTCAGAAGGGTCAGTGTCTGTTGGTAGGTTTCATTTGATAGGGCCGGAAAGCTGGCTGGTGGTTGGGAATTGAAAGATGACCAACTTGGGGAGAAAGTAGGGAAATAATATATATATATAAACTATTTAAGGGATGTAAATGGATTACAATTAGTTTGGATTGCAATAATAATAAAGCAGCCTAAGAGATTTTATTGTTTGCCATTATTAGTTATATTCTGTTATTTTCCTGGCACAATGTTATCTAATTGAAGTTGATCCCTGCAGCATATCTCTATCCTCTGTTGTCTTGTGATTCTATTATCAGAGGCTACCAGCCAGAAGACACATCCATCTAACCTGTCCAGCTAATGATGGGTGAAAAATGGTGCTGCACTACACCTAGTGTGTGTGTAGGAGACTGTGTGTGCCTGAGAGGTAAAACAGAGAAGAGAAATACAGGGTGGGGATTGGGGATAATGGATCTAACATTGAGTGACAGCGGAGGCAGCAGTGCTTTATGCGGCTGAGGAACAGCATGGAGGTCGGTGACCCCTCCCTCATTCCCTGGAGAGAAGCCCAGCTTTCACTGGGGAATATACCATTACACTCCTCATGGGTTAAAGGGCATGTCTGGTTAAGATTGGGTAAGGAGAGGCAGCTCTGTTTTCAGGAACAGGACCTTCATAAGATATCTATAAATATTTGTCTGTATTGTGTGGTTTTCCTACAGGTAGGCTTTTATTGCACTGCTAACTCAATTCAGACCTAATAGTGATCTGGTTTTGTCTGAACCTATGTAATGTTAATAATATAATATGCAGGATATTAATATTTTATTTCATCTATATTTGTGGTTCTCATTTACCTTGCTTTTTTGCAGATGGTCATTATCTGGGGTTCAGTTATGTACCAGGGAAATTATGTACTAGTATTAAGGCTACTAGTACTAGTACTAGTATTATGTACGAATGATATTTTTGCCATAGATTGTGATTATGAAACAAGCACAGGCAGAAATCAGAGTCCAGTACTTCCGTTGAGAAAAAAAAATATTTGCATGTTTATTACAGCAACATGAAAAGTGTACACTCTTGCAGTGGGTTGAATAGAAACCTGCAGTGACTTAAAAAAAACAAAACATCGGGCACGGCTTAAATAGATGACTTGTCAGAAATAACCAGTAATAAGGAGTCAAAGAAATGTACAGTACATATCCGGCATTAGAGTCACTTCACGGACAATGTTGGAAAACATCGTCACCCTAGCTAATCACAACGACCATTTTTATTACCTTGGAACAAATATGCTTTAGACAAACATTCATTTCAGACCCCTTTTTTTGTTTGAAGCTTTCGACTGTAGGTGTAAGCTGTAGGTTCGTGTCTTGATCTTGGCGCTTTTTTTTGGATCTCTTTGCTCCGCCCACTTTTACTTCGTTAGTTACTGTAGCTACTTTGTCATTTAAAGATAACCCCCTTTCCCATCCCTCACATTTACACACATTTCAGACATTTGGACAAAATGACTATTCACTGAATATAATCAAAATAAAATTTACATTAAAAAAAACAAGCCAAACCCCTCCCCCAAATAACAACAACAACAAAACAGTGCTGAGAGTTTCAACTGACATCTGGTCAGTTGAACTGTTATCAGGACTTCACAAAATTACCCCATACTTTGTCTGATGGTTTGTGGCACATGTGTAGCGACTACTATTATTGTCGATAGTGGGCGTGGCTTGTCCAGGTTTTCAATTTAATGTTATTAGCCAAAATAGTTGGCTACTTACTTAAACACAAATGAAATAACGCACTAATCGGTGTGAAAATAGGTTCGATTTACATGTTAAGTGCTAGGCTTCATGCTAACCTTATTAACAGATACTAGTTAAGTCCAATTAACAGAGGCATCTACATTCTCCTTCACTTCCTTCCATCATTTTGCTTTGTAATGTTGCTGTACACATAGATTTATGGACAGATATATGACAGGATGAAGCACAAACACAGCTTTGCGGACTTCCACACTTGCCACAGGATTGGTCCAAATTCTAGTTTGGATAGAAATCTCAATTCAAACGTTGTTTGGGAGAGGAATACAAGCTGCAATATCATTATCATTTCAATTATCATCTTTTTTTTTTCTTTTCTCATAGCGCCTCCCAAAATATATCCCATTTATACTTAATCAGCACACTGTCTGTCTCCTCTAATCGACTTATTAGAGAGAATCCAAAGTAGACGAAGTATTCAGCCTCGGAGATTTCAAATAAGCATAAAAACGAACGACACAAATGGCTTTTCCAATGTACATTGCAGTTTGGAACGTGCTGTGTTACGCTTGCAGTCAGTAAATAAGAGTCATTAAGAGCGCCTGAGCCGGAACCGACGATAGATTAATTCGCTTGCACTCTGTGGTAATACGCGAATGGTAAAATAACGTCAAAAAGCTAAACGATAAGACTTAAATAGCCATTTAAAACTGATTTTCCCCCAAAGGAGCCTTCATGAATTCTACGGTTTTATGTAAAACAGTAGCCTGCAAAATATATATACCATTAATAATCAGATTTACTATTGACCATTTACATTCAGATCAAATAGCACAGTGTGATTATGCATTGTCCTAAGTTATGTATGGGTGATATGGTTTTATATTTAATTACAACACACCAAATAAGGAATAACTTCACTATTAGCAAGAAATGGAAAATGTCATTTCGGCGATACGGGTACTATAAGGAGCCTCACTGTGGACATTCTTACTTAATAGAAAATAAATACATAATGCATAGCCATGACTTCCTTACTCAAGGGAACGAGATCATTAAATGGAGGGAATGAGATAATTAAATCTGGCAACATATTAATGAAGAATGATTGTGCTGAAATATGAGATGATATCGAAACTCAAATTCGCAGACAAGTTTTTACTGAATTTCATAATTACGTAATTTTCAGAGCTATCACAGTGAACCGATTTCATATTATAGAAGAATAACAAGCTTACTTGTTTGATCTATTTATTGTAAATTAAAGACCTGACAATAGTTCTTTAGCTCATAATCTACCGAATTATCTCATTCTCGTGTCACTAAGGTTTTCATTACTTACTTTTCTCATTCCTAAATTGTGGTCATGACTTGATTATCTCATTCCCTTGCTTTAATTAATTGTGCCTATGACTTAATTATCTTGTTCTCTCATCTTACCGAATTGTGTTTCTAGCTTAATTATCTCATTTGCTCACATTACTAAATTGTGTTCACCACTTATTTACTTTGTTTCTAAATCATGGCCATAACTTAATTATCTTTCTCTCATGCTACCAAATCATATTCCCTACTAAATTATCTCATTCTCTAGCATTAAAAATCATGTTCACTACATAATCATCTCATTTTCATCTTACTAAATTGTGTTCATGACTTATCTCATTTTCATCTTACTAAATCATGGCCGTAATTTATTTATCTCGTTCGCTCATGCGACTAAATCATGTTCCTTACATAATTATCTCATTCTCATGTGACCAGACATTCTTTTATTTTCATTATTTAATTATCTCAGTTTTTTTATTTGCATTACTAAATTAGGGGCATGGATTGCTTATCTCATTCCCTTGCTTTAGTAAATGGTGGTCTTATTTTAATTATATTATTCTCTCATTTTACTACATTATGTTTATATTTTAATTATCTCATTGCCTGAGTTCAGGACATAATTATCTCATTCTCTTGCATTACAATTTTATGTTTACTACCTAATTGTCTCATTTTCCTCTCATCTTACAAAATTGTGTTCATGACTTAATTATCTCTTACTTGTATTATTAAATCATGGCTGTAACATAATTATCTTGTTCTCTCATGCTACAAAACCATGTTCCCTACTTAATTATCTCATTCTCTTGCATTACAAAAAAATAATGTCCATTACCTAATTATTTCATTCTCATGACTTCTATCTCATTCTCCTGCGTTACTCATGGCCATAATTGTATTATCTCATTCTCATGTTACTCATGGCCATAATTGTATTATCTCATTCTCATGTTACTCATGGCCATAATTGAATTATCTCATTCTCGTGTTTCTAAATCATGGCCATAATTGAATCATCTCATTCTCATGTTTCTAAATCATGGCCATAATTGAATTATCTTGTTCTCTCATGCCACTAAATTCTGTTCCCTATTTAATTATCTCATGTTCCTGCATTACAAAATCATGTACATCATCTTACTAAATTGGTCTCATCTTACTAAATTGTGTTCATCATTTAATTATCTCATTCTCATGTTACTAAATCATGACCATAACTTAATTATCTTGTAACTTTGCCTTACTAAATCATGTTCACAACTTAATTATCCCCTTCCCTACTTTACTAAATTCTATTCATGATTTGATTATCTTATTCCCTTGCATCACTAAAAGATGTTTACTACTTAATTATGTCATTTCCTTCTGTTACTATATCATGACTGCGATTTAATTATCTCGTTCCCTATAATGTAATCTTGATACTTAATACTTAATAACCTCACATATTTTCCAAGCCAAATCATTGTTCCCACATGTCATGGCCAAGCATTTTTAATAATTAGGCATATCATAAATCGGGTTCCATGCCACTAAAGAGAAAGCATAGTGGGAAAGTCTTTTCTTAAGAACCCACATTTGACATTTGTTTGTGTAAATGAAATGGATACTTTACAGAACTAGTACAAAAATAGTAGTGTTGTAAATGCAACAAAATCACCATGAACAAGTCTTTGATCACTCTTTCCCCAAGGTTACATGCACCAACACAAGCTTGAATACCGTGAATGAAAGAAGGTTCAACCTCTTGAAAGGTGAATTAACACAAAGCCAGACGTGTTGCTCCGACATTCACTATAGCTTTCAGTGGCATTGTTATGATAAATACTATGTACACTATATCTCATCATGATACTAGCTCTACCAGGAAGAAGAGAAAGAAACATACACAGTAAGGCATCTAACGTCAAGCAGCTACAGCCACCATTGGAGTGAAAAAAAAAAAAAGAACCGCAGTCACCGTCACTTGCTTATAAAAGATGAAGCTTTTAGCATCCATGCTACATTCCAGAGTTCTGTTGTATTCCACGGCGGCGAGCTCCGCCGGTCGATACAACTCGCATCTTCTTTTGCTTCTTCAGGAAATGAAATAAAGTACATTACAAACATTCTACAGCTTTTTGTTCACTGAATTTGACACTGTACACCTTTATACACTATTTTACAAGAGTGTAAGTTGTGTTCTGCTGTAAACAAAGGTACGGTGAAAACCATGGTGTACAATGTTAATGCTCAGAGCTCACCATGGTAGCAAACTGACTTCGCAAAATACACTGGGCGACCAGGGTCGAGACATTTTTAGCCACCTTTACATATACCTTACCAACATTGCCCCAATATAATATTATCTACTGCACTAAGATTGGGCCACTAGGAGGGATTTCTGGCGTCCGACTTTCCAACATTGGCCCAATATAACTTTGTACATTGGGCTAACATTTGGCCACTAGGGCTAACTTTCAGTCAAGTTTAAATCCACCTTGCCTACAGTGGCCCAACATTGTCAAAATGTTGTATAGGCAGGGCCAATCTAGCCACCCAAGCATCAGTTTGCTACCTGGAAATAGTCTGTATATATACATATATTATGTGTTTCTCATAATGCTAAACACAAATAATGCTCCCATGCATTGCTGTGCTATTTGTTACATCTTGCCATACGTACATAGGATTTTGTTAATTACTTTATTAATTGGGATTCGATGCACCCAACATAGCTATGAAGCTAAAGCAGCTACAAAAGCTAATTACCTTTACAACTTTAAAGGAATGCCTCAAAAAGGAAGAAACTGTTATCAATAATTAATATATGACAGCCAGCATTGTTATATAATACCCGCTGTCTTTTATTTCGATGCTTTTTTGTGGAAAAGTTCCTTTAAAGTTGTCAAAGACACCGTTTATTGCATGTGTACCATGGTGCTCTAGATACACTAATGGGCACGTTTTGCTGTTCTGCAGTCATGAAATGCAAACCAACCCCAGAATAAGTCAGTTTATACTGTAGGTCCACACACAGTGACACTCATTCTTACTCATTTTTTAAAAGACAATACTGGTGCATTAAAGTTGACCCGAACACTAGCCCACATGTACTGACTAAAAAAACCCTGATATTCTCTACTGGATAACATTATATTACTTGATATTACAGTATGGGGCAACGCTTATTTTAGCCATGAATTAGCTACTCATTGCAATGTTTCCTCATACCATAATGCCGTAAACTGAAACGCAAAGACTGGGATGACATTACATTTCCAGAAGAACGCGAGCCCCACTTCCGCTGGTGAAACATAATCTCCTATTGCCGATAGATAGGGAATCCAACCAGAAACAGTGCCTCATATAATTACTCAAATGGCCAGTCTAGATCGACATCATCATACGAGCCAGGGCTACAAAGCACACTTCCTGTCTGCTATCATGTTCAGGGCACAGCACTACAAGGCCCATACTGTGGTTCCAAACACACCAACCTTAGGTCCAAATCCACCAGGCACATTTTAATTCATCTAAATCAAACCTCAAAAAAATGAAGCAAATGACAGCAAACAACAATGCAAATGACTGTACACGTCTCACAATAATGTTCATCAGAGTTTGTGTTTGACCATCATCTGTCTGGTCTGAATTTTCCGCTCCTAATCAGTCTCTGGTTCCGCTGCACGAATTGTGAGCTCTTGGGTTGCAGCCAAACGTCCAGGGTTGAGGGTTGGCATGGTGAAGCACTGTTCTGGGTTCCACACTTGCATACTGTCTCTCTTTTTCCTCCTCTATCTGTCTATTAGTTTGTCCAGAGCTGTTATACTTGCACATGGCTCCCTTGGGCATGCAGACTCTGGACACTAGCGAGGATCTTCTTCTGGTGCCCAACGAGGGTCACACCCATCTTACTCAACTCACTGAAAGAGAAGTTGGGGAAAAAGACACAGAGTTAGAACCGGCATAAACAGACGGGGCTCAGATTTTTATTTTTTTTTTATTCAGAGAGCCTACTCTTGGGTTTTAGTACCTTACACTGATGTAGATTATTGAATCTAATGTGACATAACCAGCAGAGGTGAAGTTCTCCTTGTACTGGCCCATCTTTATGGCATCCAGCCACTCATCCACACTATTCACACTGAATTCTGTCGTGATCGGGTCTTCCCTGTAAAGAGCATGAACAAGCCGTACGTCAACAACCGATTGAACAGATATATAAAAACAAAGCAAATACATAAAAGCAGACCTGGTAACCCTGGTAACTGGTAAGAGGTGTTGCTTTTATTGGTTGTGAACATCATTTCAGAATGACAGACACAAGGTTACATCGATACACAAGTCTTTTATCAGTACAAAAGCTCAACCTTCAAACACAGTCATGGGGCAATTTTGCATGTCTGTGGGAGGAAACCGGAGTACCTGGAGTAAACCCACGCAGACACAGGAAGGATACACAGAAAGGAGCCAGACCGCTCACACCTGGGGATAAAACCAAGGACCTTCTTGCTGTGAGGCAACGGTGCTACCCATCGAGCCACTGTTCTGCCCAAAGGTTACCTTCTTGATCATAGGGGTTTTGATAAACACATCAACCCCCGAGTAGAAACAGAATGGCTTCCCAGCATAATGAAGTAATTTCCCTATTAATCATCCAGTGAGCTCGAACTGGAAGCCAGCTTACACGTTAGGTACCATTTCTGGGCAGGATAATGATCTATCTGGAGTGAGGTCCCTTATTTTGGGCAAAAAAAGGAACCATTGCATGCATTCCTCTCACCTTCACCAGACCAGAGCTTTACAACATTTTCAACCTGGCTGAAAGAACCACTTTATTCAAAGAGAACTGCTATATGATGCCACTGAATCATACTCAAGGTGGCTACTTTGGCAGCTGCCTGTGGAATATCCTCCCATGGCTACAGCACAACCCGATACAACTCAATAGTGGAGTATCCTGAATCACCTGGAATGCCAAGTGCACCATTTCCACCAGTCTACCACAGGGTGATACACCATGCACACCAACTGGAGGTGAAAGGAAACCAGATAATCTGAAACTCCATATAGAGAGTAACCTGAGCTCAATATCGAACCAGGGATCCTGGACCTGTGATGAGGGGACAGTGGTGACTCAATGATTAAAGGGTTACTGATCAAAATGTCAGCGGTTCAAGCCCGAACACTGTCAAGCTGTCACTGTTGAGCCCTTAAGCAAGACCCTTAACCCTATTTGCTCCAGGGGCGCCATATCATCCCTGACCCCACCCTCTTAACAAGCCGGGATACACAAAAAGAAAGAATTTCACTGTAGTATAATGTATATGGCAGAACTAAAAGCTTCTTCTTCTTCTCTCTTCAATACAGAGACAATGTGAATGTACTTAACCATGCACAAGCCACAGAACTGCCCCCACAACATCAATGGCACTCTGCCATGGACTGAACCTTACGTCCTATGCTAAACCTCCAAGTTTCTGCTTTTTATCGACTTTCATTAACAATTCAGCAGTTGTAGAGGAATACATAAAGCAGGACCTGAGGCAAGAGTTTATTTAGTCTTCCATGTGTGCCACCTTCAACAGATGGGTGACCTTCATCACCCACTAGTGTTATAGTCCTCTTGTTCAATAATAAGCTGCTCTATTTGGCAGTCTATCACATGGGAGAAATTGTAGCCTAGAGCCTAGGATACTGGAAGGTAGACTGCATTTTTGGCTGAAAAGTATAAATTGCATCAAACACAAGCCTACCAAAAAGTTGCTGTACCTGTGATTCTTGGAACTGTCTAATTTCTATTTGAAGAATTTGTAAGGAACTTGAGAACCCTTGACAGTCCTTTAATGGTGCTCCTCAGATGCAGTCCATGTAGCCAACGTTCTTACATACTTGGTTACTTACAAACTTTGCAATTGCTTCTGCACTTACTCAATTATTTCTACACATTCTTGTACTTACACACTTACACTTACACAAACTGTAATATACAGGGGTTAGACAATGAACCTGAAACACCTGTTATTTTAGACCACAATAATGTATTAGTATGGTGTAGGGCCTCCTTTTGCAGCCAATACAGCGTCAATTGGTCTTGGGA
>JANCOA010000047.1:15616457-15629608 GCA_024363135.1 Leptodoras oyakawai
AACCCGGGTCCTTCTTGCTGTGAGGCGACAGCGCTACCCACTGCGCCACCGTGCCGCCCTACATTCACTTGTTATAAAATAAATAAATAAATAAATAAAAATGCACAAAAAAAGTTTCTAGAAACCAAACCTTACGAGGTTACTAGTGAACATGCATTGATTTCAAAAGAAATGTTGAACAATCAAAATAATATGGAAATCAAAAACAATACCCTCTAATACAGCGATCGCCCTCTAATACAGCGATCCTTCAGTATGGCCCAGGAGACAAAAGCATACACACTGCTAAAACTACTAAATGTGGCCATGTGTGTCTCAGACCACCTCTGAATGTGATCTCAATGCGTCTTCGAGACGCATTTGCCCCATTCACACCTGTACTTAACGGTGACTGCGTGTGATCTGATCACCCGGGACTCATGTGAACAATAGGACCAAACTGGACATCAGAACCCATGAATGCCTGCACCCTTCAATACCTTACATCTATTAGGACTTGTTTTGCTTGTAATGGTTTGTAATAGGTATCACATAGCTCATTTCTAGCAGTATCAAGTACCTGGAATTCAGGAATGAAGTCTACCAGCACTAGCTTTGGATATTCCAAGTTACTGACTAAGCACTTTTGTTAGTCACTCTGGATAAGAGTGTCTGCTTAATGCCATAAATGTAAGTGTAAATGCACCCAGAACTGACTATAATCTTCTATGAGTTTAGTATACACTAGTGCATAAATATTGGCCTGGCACTCTGACCCTGTGAGTAGGATCTGTAGCTTAGAGAGAACAGATATCTCATATTATTTGCAGCTCTGTGGCTTAGAAGACAGCATACAATAGCTATCAGGGGTTGTGAAGTGATGCTGTTTGTGAATCGTGGTTGTACACAAATCATGGTTCAGGTAGAATGAATTCTTATTGAAATATTTATTTTAAGAAGTGTGGCTGAAAATAGACAATCAATTTAACATTTATTAATGAAATACAGTTTTAGCTCCATTCTAAGTGATAGCTAGAAGCATGTACTTTCACTCCTTCATATCCTCTCCAGCATGGGTGTGACTACAGTGAAAGAGATTTTGAGATTAATTTTGTTTCATGCACATATGCAGACAGACAGACAGACAGACAGACCGACAGACAGACCGACAGACACACGCACACAAACTGCTCCAGGCAGTTTGCTACATCTGAGCCATGGGCCTGGCAGGGAGAGAGTTTGACATCAGCGGTCATTAGAGTCTCCAGGGGCCGCAGCCAACTCCTATTAGTCAAAATGCAGCACGGTGTCTTGCCGCCTGCCGTACAATAGTGCTCTTCTAATGAGGATATGAAGACTGGCTATTTTGACAACTTAGCCGAATGGAAAGCTACGAGAACAAGCAAGGAAGCACAAAAAAAGCAAACACATACCAAGTCTTACCTCAAAGAGGGTTCCCAAAACAACCATGTGTTTTTTGGGGGGGGGGGGTCAATTAGCTCTGATAATTAGATGGTTATATCAGATACTTAGTGCTCATTAGGGAACACGGATGTCAAACTGCTGACTAAGTCCAAATTAGCAATGAACATTCAACAGGACCTTTATTACTCTCCAAAGGTCTCTCTGAAAGAGAAAAGCTGCTTTTAAATCTACGGTTGCTATTAAGCCTGTGTTGATTTTTAATGCATCAAGTTTATGAGTATGAATTCCGCACGTTGCACAAACCTCCCTGACAGGTATATTCTCAGAGACTGCAGTGAGTTGAATAAAATGTATACTACACTTCCTGTAAAAGCTATAAGAATTAGGAGCAACAAAGCGCCTTGGGTTCTGCTCTAAGCACATATTCAGTACTAATATAGCACCTGTTCATACTTAAATAGAACCTCCACAGCTATGCTTTAGTAGATGCATAAATAGTCCTGTACTGCCAACACCTAATGCCCAAATGTCCAGCATGTGGCACGGGATACACTTTCTAAACGACCAGTCAGTTTATAGGCAAGGAGCTTGACGGTTCTCAAGTGGTAATTTGAGATCATGGAGCTTATTACAGTAATATGACTCAAGGATGTCCTAAGACTTCATTTGGCCATCAAGCACAGTCAAGAAATATGGCGCAAAATGGTCATAAGTGGCAAGCAGGGGTGTAAAGTCTTGTATACAAGATTACAATTTAATACAGTAAGATGCAGTGGTGTCTGGATATGATGCTTTTCTCATACAGCACTTCCTGAATATGTGCCTTCGGCTTCCATTTTCAATTGAAACTTAACAATAAAGCCGTGATCCAGTGAAGTGATCCATTCAGACACTTAGCAGAGTATAACCAAACATGGCTGATTGAACATCAGCTCTCAGGACAAGAAAGTTAATGCATACTGGTGTGCAGGGTTGCCAGGTTCTAGTAAGGGTTCCTCCCAAACGTCACCTCAAAATCTACAAAAATAAGACCTGAAACTATGCACGAGATTTCAAGAGTTAGAAAAAAACGAAAAGTTGGAAGGGAGCTGACCATGGTGCGGGAGGATTTCTGATTGGTCGTTTGTTTCACCAGTTTCAATAGTAGCTGGGTTTTCGGGGGTGTTGGCCTGGTGAGGGATGGGACATGTCTGAAGCATGGGCTGCTTATTTCTCATTCAGATGTTAGCTAAAGTTACACAGCTCAATGTCTTATGTAGCTACAGTTAAATGTTTATTTTATAAACAAACAGGCTTTTTATGATGCAGTCTGTGGACTGTATTGTTCCATACCCAAATGTATGACATCAAAGCTTTGTATGGAACAGACAATATCATGTGCCCTACTGTATTCAACTAAACAGCATGGACATTTCCAGAAAGCTCAGAGAAAACACAAAAAAACCTCAAAGATTCATGCAAAAAGAGTAAACAAAACATAAGCGACGCATAAGAGTGTTAAAACTTTACTAGAAATCCAAATGAAAGCACAGTCAGCCGGTAAATTTGCCAGAAAGGAAGTGCAGTTTCAAGCATCTCTGCTTAACCAGGTATTTCCTATTCAAGACACGTTTGTGCTATTGACAATCCAAACAAGAGCGCCTCAGTGAGCACTAAAATACTACTGCTGACTAAAAATGTCACTTTTCTGAACTTACTGCGCCATTGATGCGCCACCTACTTCCTCCATGCTCTCTTGTTTGCAATCTCTACCGGCATGTCAGCGAGACATAAAAACGACCATGCACAAAGCATGGGACTGTGGTATAAAGCAATCCTGCACGATTCTCAGCCCACTGTGCAGGGCAACAATGAAGCTGAAACACTGACTGGCCTACATAACATCCTATATGCTGGGAACAAGCTGTCTGATAGTATGCAGAACCAGAAACCTAAACACTCCAGCATAAAAGCTAGTCCTAATTCGGCTCCTTGTAACGCATTAATATGCACACTATACCAAATTATTGGGTTGTATAAATAATTCAAGCCTAATAACTGACATTCCCAAGAGCTCATGATCCAAAACTGCCCAACAGTGAAACTGTATAAAACATCCAACAGTCTTTAATGCTTTAGTGCCAGATCTGATTATTCATATTTCAACAGTGTTGTAAGAAATGATCCCTCATTAATTCATGTTTAATCTGACAGAACAATGAGACCCAACAGTTTCCCAGTAAGCAACTGAATAACCTTTTTCACAGTCAGAAACATGCAGGTATATGGCAAAATAGAGACCGGGCAAATTAAATCAGCTGTCGTATCTCTCCTGCAGTCAAACAGTCAAACAAACAGAGAAAAAAAATAAAGCCAAACTTGAATTTACGTGCGATATAATGATGGTCTACTTCATAAACTTTTTTAGAAGGTATCATGCTTACGCACAGCTGGATTCATACACTCATTCACTTTCCTTCCTCTGTATTAATGCACTTAAAGGCACTATTCAATGAGACTGAATTCAATAGGACTGGGGGAAAGCAACCCATCAGCCCTGGACATGTGCTTTAACCGTTCTAGTGAATAAATATATGCTCATTACTGCGATCAATTTAATAGCTATATTCTGCATCAGTAAGATACATGCATGGGGTAAAAAGCCACACGTGCCACACGTGTCTCTGCAGAAGAAACGTCTTTGGAGTATTTTAAACCTGCTTGACCTGAGCATAATGATGGCCAATCTTGAACCGTACCCCACTCTGAGACAACGTAAAAGCAAAATATATGAAGCTGTAGCTGAAATCAGCTTCTTGTGCCATTGTTTTAGCTTGTGTCTGTACTATAATCAGAGTACATGATATGTAGCAAGTTCAGCAGGGTTCAGGAACACAGGACCAATTTACAACGGCTGGGTTAATCTGAAGTTTTCTGTGATAATTTCCCCCTCCTGGAAGGACCCCAGCTGCTAATTCTGTATAAAAAAGTGAGTAGCTGGCCTCTGGGGAGAGTGGGGCACAGAAGAGAGAGTAGGACACAAATCTAAGTGGGAAAAAAACACATACATGTTTTGACAAACATATGGGACCATTGGTGTGGACAAATGGGAGGTTGCGTCATTTTATGTAAGGTATTCAGCAAAGAAAATTAAAAAAGGTTGCACTAAAAACACACTGGGCAAAATGATAAGCCAACGTATTTTGTCAGAAAAAAATGTGAATCTTATAAGTACAGACAGAAAGACGCTGTGTGACCATGTTTGAAGAGCAACAATGTGACGTGCATATTTGGGTACATGCTAAGAGCAAACATATTTCAAAGGCAGGTTAGGGCACTGGAAGTTCTGAAGGGTCAAGGCTGTTTTTGCAATTCACAAAGAAATGTTCCAGAGTAACCTAATATACTTTTACATATGAGTGAAGAACAAAAAGAAGTGGTAACCAAAAAGAGCAAAAAAGGTTTACTTTAGAGAAAGGAATTATTGTTCTAATGTTTATATTTTTTGCTTTTTATTTCTAATCGAGAGTGAGAATCTGAAACTGTGTTGGAAACCTTGTGACATGGATAGCTTGAAAGTGATAAATAATAGCAAAGAGAGGCTGGCTGTTGGGAAAGACCCCTGAGAATTGTGAACCCCCCTTTATCCCATGCCTGTGTCTCCTATTCAGCAAGGCAACCAGGGGAGCAGGTTGCACTCAAGCACAAAAAATGACCTAAATATGGGGTGAAAAGCTGAAAAAAAGTGAAAAGCTGAAGTAAAAAGCCCTAAAGCTTACAATTCAACTGTTAAAAGAAATAATAACCCAAAGCAAGATGGAGAAATGTTGTGAAGATGCAGGGAGAAACCAAAACACAAAATAGCATGCCATTTTTGTAGTTGCTGTTGGATTTACGGTTGAGTATTTTTGTTTAACTTCACACCTCCTCCGTATATAAAAGAAGAAAGGAAGCAAAACAGAAAAACGAAATTTTCAGCTTGAGTGGTTTCTTCAAATGGAATCCAAACGCTGAGGCTCAATGGGGCCTTTTGGCGCAGAGAAGCTGGATTTTTTAAGGAAACGCAGCAGTGGACGTGTTTAGCATTTGGTGGCCCTTGTCCTCCCATTGTGCCTTCGCCACAGTGACTGCCTGACCCAGGCTCGGTGCACTATATTGCAAAGCAAAACAGAAAGTGTGTTTGACTTCCCCTTCGCTCAGACACATCTGTTTTCTTTCCGTGAAGGCAGCAGGACGCTAAGCCTCACAGAGATGCGAGTGTTGGAAACTGCTAGAGGGCGATTCACATCTCAATATGCTCCTTATGCAAGTAAAAAAATTGACTAGCAGAGACATGGCCTTGAGAAGAGCTTGGATAAATATGTAACCAAAAAAAAACCTAAATGAAGGATGTCCAGGATATGCTGAATTGTGAATTAATTGCTCTGATTGTATTTGATTCAACCAAAATTAATGTCTTTAAAAACATGAATTTATGAATTCATAATGTAATTCAATCTGTTTTTAAGTGACACAGGATGCCTCATGCCAAACTACCTCAGAAGGAATCAGGAGGAGGAGGAGGAGGAGGAGGAGGAAAGATAAGAGGATCAGCTATACTGCAGTAAAGGACGGTATGCGGTTTGAGGAGGGAAACAGCAAGTATGCTGAGCTGATATTTTATTGTCTACACATCAAGAGCCTCCTGTCCTGAGATAAGGAGGCGGCATTCAAGCCCTTGGCAACAATTTGCATGCCATTGTTTTGTATGACAGTGCAAACACCAGTCTTCCCTTTTATAGATTCCGTGTCAATTGCTCAGATATTGTGAAGTACGCAAAATGGTCTTGTACTGAAAAGGGCAGATACACCTTCAATCAGGACAGAGCAACAAAAGTGATCTGTCAATAAGAAAAGTAATTTCCTGCTGAATGCAATGGCACTATGCCCCCAGCATTACAATTGAGTGAACTTAAAAAATAAGAATGCTGAGTGCTAAAAACCCATCCGTCCACAAACTCTCTTAGGTCCATACTTTATACAAGGGTATAGAAAAGGCCTGTCTTTTACAATGTCGGCACGGGACGTCTGCCAGAAGAAACTAAAAGTCATCACTGTGGCACTGCTGCAGAAAACTTTAAAAAAGAGTAGCAATATGTTTTATCTAATAATAATTCCTATTGTATTATAATGCTTTTTAAATAAATAGCATTGATTTATAATAGATCAATACAATATCAAATGAAGCTGAGAGAAGAACCCATTAAGTTTATGCTACACTGTTTTGCAAAGCTGGAATAGATAGAGATAGCCAAACACAAATCAATCTATCACATGAAACCAGAGCTATATAGTTACAGTAATCTAAAGACATAAATATAAACCATGTTCTGAATCTTTTTCTAATAATCTTCATTTAACTTCTGCCTGACTACACTGTCATCTTAGACAGGTCTTTGGCACGTTTGTCTGATGTCCTTCTACATAGAGCAACACAAATTTATAGCATCAAGTCCACTACAGAGAAGAGAAAAAATGGCCACAAAACAGCAGCAGGGGAACACTGAATAACAGCTAAATAAATACAGCAAAACTGAATGTTGGTGTAATCAGCATGGATTTTCATTCTTGGCACATGCTGATCATCTCAACAAAATGGGTGCATTTCATGTTTTGCTCTTGTGACTGATACATGTAACACCCTAGGAAGTACATGTAACATCCTATGAGATATATGCAACATCCTATGAGATACATGTAACACCCTATGAGATACACGAAACACTCTGTGAGATACAGGTAAAACCCTATGACATACATGAAACACCCCATGGAAGTACCTAAATGTAATTACACCATATTTGCACCAATGCAACGTTCTACTTGTGTAAATACATAGAAAGTACCTTAATGTACTCAGTCAGTTTATCGGTATTATAACTCTCAACCCTATTTTATACATGCAACATCCTATGAAATACATGTAACACCCTATGAGATACATACATGTAACACCATATAAGATACATGCAACATCCTATTAAATACACACAACACCCTATGAAATACATGTAACACCCTATGAGATACATGTAACACCCTATGAGATGCATGTAACACCCTATTAAATACATGCAACACCCTATAAGATACATGCAACATCCTATGAAATACATGTAACAGCCTATATGATACATGTAACACCCTATGAGACACATGTAACACCCTATGAGATGCATGTAACACCCTATTAAATACATGCAACACCCTATAAGATACATGTAACAGCCTATGAAATACATGTAACAGCCTATGAAATACATGTAACAGCCTATATGATACATGCAACACCCTATGAGATACATGCAACACCCTATGAGATACATGTAACACCCTATGAAATACATGCAACATCCTATGAAATACATGCAACACCCTATGAGATACATGTAACACCCCAAGAAATACACGAAACACTCTGTGAGATACATGTAACACCCTATGAAATACATGTAACAGCCTATGAAATACATGTAACAGCCTATATGATACATGTAACACCCTATGAGATACATGTAACACCCCAAGAAATACACGAAACACTCTGTGAGATACATGTAACACCCTATGAAATACATTTAATACTCTGCAAGACACATGTAACACCCTATGACATACATGAAACACCCCGTCAAATACATGTAACACCCTGTGAAATACATGTACAACTATGAAATGCACATACACCTAATGCAATGCATGCAATACTCTATGAATACATTTAGTAGGTTGATAAAATGATACATAATTCTAAAAGTGCTATTACAGGTAAGCAGTAAACAGTTTTTAACAGACACTTATGGGTGTCAGTCTTTTTTCAATTGCTCAAATGGCATTCTAGGCCCACTTTTCATATAACATATGGTCTGTTCTTTTGTTTTGTTTTGAAAATACAAGGAAACTACCACAATGTCCCAGTTCAGTTTCACTTCAACTAGCCTGTTCCACTGTACCTAAATGTAATTACACCATATTTGCACCAATGCAATGTTCTACTTGTGTAAATACATAGAAAGTACCTTAATGTACTCAGTCAGTTTATCCGTATTATAACTCTCATCCCTATTTTATACATGTAACACCCTATTAAATACATGTAACACCCTATAAGATACATGTACCACTCTAGTGAATACATGAACCACCCTATGAAATACATGTAACACCTTATTAAATACATGTAACACCATATGAAATACATGTAACACCCCATTAAATACATGTAACAGCCTATATGATATATGTAACACCCTATGAGATACATGTAACACCCTATGAAATACATGTAACATCCTATGAAATACATGTAACATCCTATGAAATACATGCAACACCCTATGAGATACATATAACACCCTATGAGATACATGCAACATCCTATGAAATACATGTAACACCCTATTAAATACACACAACACGCTATGAGATACATGCAACACCCTATGAGATACATGCAACACCCTATGAGATACATGCAACACCCTATGAGATACATGTAATACCGTAAGACATACATGCAACACCCTATGAAATTCGTATATACGCCCTATTAAAACGCAGTGCATATACAAAGTACACATACACCCTATAACCTGAATTAAATTACATATACTTTTCTACGGTTTCACATGCAACAAGAGCTAATTATAAATGCACCCTGGATACATTTGGTGATCAGCTGGGCACACTGATGTAAATACACACAGGTGTTTCCACAGGTGTAAATACATAATAACATATTGATGACAATGGCTTGCATGCATGTCAGTAAAATAAGATGAAGATTAATATATATTTAATGCATGTAAATGATAATAATAGTTTCACAAAAACATTATCTAAGCTCTGATCTTAAATGTAAGATTTATTTTTCACTGACCAATAAGAATTCCTATTCCTGTGACTATTAAGGACAGCATTATTTGTAGTACTTGATTTACTGACATGACACACTGATATATTGGTACATTGCATCCCAATTCTTTTACTCAATGTGGCCTTTGATTGTAGCAGAATACAACTGAGCAGATGAGGGTTAAGTGTCTTGCTCAAAGACCCAATCCCAGGGCAGGCTGGCAGTGCCAGAATTTGAACTAATGACCTAATCAGTAGCCCAATGCCTTACCCACCGAGCTACCACTTCCTCATAGTTTCACATTATAGTTTCACTGGTTCTTATACCAGAAAAAAAAGCTTTTAATGTATAATGATTCCCAATTCTTTATTAATTAGAAACCTATTCTAATAACTTATGCTAAAAAGAATAAGTTAGCTTTAATTAAATGCAATCATTTTTAACTCTAACCCTGAAAATGTTATTTTGCACCTGGTTAAATCATTACTTTTCTAAAGTATTTCTGTAGAATGATGATTGTTTTATAGCAGTAGTGCTATAGTATTAATTAGTATAATCTGGTAAACCTTTACAATCATGGTGACCAATCAGTGGGAGTGGGGGGACCTTTATTTCATTTATATTTCCTCAAGTGTTAGATCTATATATTTATATAGACCAGATATATCTATTTTGCTAGCAACACCACAAAAAAAATCTGAAGGAAAGGAAAGGACAAACTTCGCAACCGCTTGACTGGAACTGTACTGACAGCAAAGTAGAAGTATTAAGCTGGACATGCAACGTCATCTTGTGTACAGTTACTGAAATTGCTATACAAATCTAATCTATTAAATACAATTTAGATGGAATAATCAAATGGAATTGTGTATAGGACTGTACAAATAGTGCAGAATTAAACTGTTCTGTGTAAGAAAGTGTTTAATAATGAGTATTTGGAGCAACTGTTATGAATGAGTGAGGACAAGATTATCTTACAGACAGAAGTCAAAAACACAAAATGAAACTAAAACTGATACTGGTTTAAAATAAGTAATAAAAATAAAAAAAACCCCGAACAGATATTTTCAGAGCCTTTAGAGCACTTTAAATGGGAAGTATAAAGAAGTACAGAGAAGTATTTCTTTTTTCAGCATATTCAGCCAAAATGATGCACAATAATAATAAAATACAATAAACTAATCATGAAGGATCAAGTGTACTAATAATATAATAATAATGGTTTAATAATGATACATCATATATATATATATATATATATATATATGTAAAAAAACCTTCTCTTATATAGAATGAACAGCCCACAAAACACCAGATTTACACTACTCTAATGGCATCCGACTAAACGAGCAGTGTAAACAAATCTCATCTACTCAACATTCTCCTGACCTACACTGTGTTTTGTGATTTGTTCAGGTTCTGGGTTACGTTTGCCTACAAGTTTCACTGACAAGCCTGTTCTCCTGGCCACAACAAACACATCACTGGATGACTTCTTGGCTGTACTCATTGATATTTCTATGCCCCTATGATTCCCAAGCAGACACTGTGTTGTTATATATTGTCATTACACTTGTAGACTGAGCCATACAGTGCTATTAGACTTAAGTAGACTTAAAATGTGTAAAAGTATTTAAAGGAAAACATTTTTTTTTTGCCTTGAATGCTCCCACCGAAGTATTACTATCCATCCCAGCCATATTTCATTATCAAATATTTGAAATACAAATGCAAGTGTATGACAGTCCAAAGAAATCTCCTATTGGCTCAGAGCAATTATCGACACTGCACAACACATAACACTCTGCATCGAAGTGAAGAAAAGTAAACAGAAAAATGCTGAGTATAAATAAGAGGAGGAGAGCATGTCTTGTAGAAACAGGATTTCTCATTTTCAAATGGAGCATTAAATAACAAATGTAACATTAAATAACATTAGATTATTTGCCAATAAATTATTAATATATTGATATATAAACATTAATAAATTGTTAGATTTGACTCATTAATAAAGGGTTTTTATTGTTGTTTATCCTAATGAAAGGTTGCATTTTTGTGATGTCATTATAATGAACAGTACAGCGTCCCAATAGTTTTGATGCATAATTTTCTTTGCATTTAAAAATTCAGCTGATGAGTTGTTGATAGACTTTACATTAACACATATAAACCATAAGGTAAGACTGTTATAATAACCATTTAAAAAACAAAACAAAAAAAACATCAGCATTAGAAAAGTAGACACGTTGAATTAATTTAACGACTTACCAAAATGCCAGAAAACTGTTTTTCCTCCATATCGACAAACTATGCTGTCCTCTTGCAGAAGGATGAAGGTCCTCTGCTCTCTGGGACTTCGTCCTCGTGTTGCTAGATGTGCGTCTCTCCCTCTTTCCCTCTCCTGCTTTCTCTCTTTCTTGCACTTTGGCTCTCTTACTCCTCTTGTTCACTTGCTGGCTACTTCGCAGTGCCGGGCTTTATGCTAATTCCACACTAATCCAGGAACTTTTCTATGCTGTGAAAGGGACATGTGACAGAAAGTAGGGTGGGAGGGACAGAGCAAAATGGGAAGGAAAGAAATACTGTTTACTGCATTTCCCTTTACAAGCCATTTCAGAAATGAAGCCCTGCATCTGTCCTGAAAAGTGCAAAAAAAAAAGAAAAAGCGTCAAATCAATCATGCTGATAGGTGTAGTTAAAATGCATGTCGCAACTTCTTCCACGCCAGATGCTCCATCACATTTGTAATAAACAAGCGTATTGAAATCATATGTTTTTCAGAAAGCTTCTCCACATCCTAATTCAGCAAATCCATTATCACTCGATAAACAGATGGAGGTCCTTATCGCTTATTGCCACTCCTTCAGCTCTCAGTCAGCACTCATGAAAATGCAGTAACTCAAAGGCAAATAGTGTTATGTGCTTCCTACTTGGTTTTAATCTCTGGGAAAATAATTATCTGCTAGACGTGTTAGGAGCACCTCAGCAATTAAAACAGATAGCTTCTATTACTCAGCTCACTGAAGCTGCCAAATTAGACAGACCGTGCTGGAACAGAGGGCTTCATGATCTACAAGGTTTTCAAACATCAGCAATTTTCCGATACATTTGAGATCGTGTGCGCTACAGTGCCATTTTATTATTGCATTTTATTTTATTTTGTGCATTTCACGCATTTTTAGTTTTTTACTATCAGTCCAATAGTTCTAGTTTTAAGAACAGCAAATCACATTCAATCACCTTCTTTTAATTGCAATTGGGCAAGACACCAGATAAAACCAGACTTTTTTTGAGAGATGTAATGAGATGTAATGAGATTATAAGATTATCATTTGGGACTAGAATCAGTATAAATACTTATTAATTTTAAATTAATAGGAATACATTTTAAATCAATCCTACATTGAGCTCAAGAGTATGTATGTTCATTGCTCTGCTGTGAAAATCAGACTTCTGTCTTGTATGGTTTCTCATGCCAGACATTTTGGGTGCATGCTGGAAAGCAGATGCTGACACACGCATATCAGACGCTGGACAGCGCCACATGACTGGAGCACAATTCAGTTTTAAAAACGTGAAGAAAAAAAAAAGGGCTTCTATATAATCAACATTCATAAAATCGCTCACACTGGTGACCCTGTGGGAAAATGTAGAACAGAGAGACCTTGGGTTAAAAACTGTTTGAGGAAGAAGAAGAAATAGGCTGCTCTACGAGCACTTCTGTGAGAAATGTGCCCTAATCTCCAGAAACTATGTAAGGAACTACGTGCATGTCTTTGGACTGTGGGAGGAAACCAGAGTACCCGGAGTAAACCCACGCGGACACGAGGAGGACATGCAGACTCCACACAGAAAGGACCCAGACCGCCCCACC
>JANCOA010000047.1:15715212-15725300 GCA_024363135.1 Leptodoras oyakawai
TCTAGTTTAAACGTCTGGGCGGTTGTGTGCGCAAAAGAGAGCAAGAGGGTCTCGGTGGAGAAAGTGATGAATCAATCTAAGCTGTCAGGCTTCTGCTGCACCACTTAGGAGCAGTGTTCTGTCCATCTTCATCCGCCCACTCACATACCCACACAGTCTGTCTGTCTCTCCCTCACACACATGCACAACAGGAGAACAGTGATCTCAACGGCGCTCTCCAACACATTCATTTCCACACATATTGTCTGTCATATTGAACATGCATAAAATGCAATTTCCCTACAAAATACATAACTTCAGCAGCTCTTCCCCAAATGGCAAACATGGTTAAACAGGCAATGTGCAACTGTCATGGAAGATGTGCATCAGACAAACCCATTCCCCTTCTCTCTCTCTCTCTCACACACACACACACACACACACACACACACGCAGGGCAGGGACGTGCTTCCAGCGTGCTGATGGGAGAAATCAATTGTTCTGGCTTTGCTCTGCCTATTCACCAGTTCTCGGCTCTGATATTTAATATGGGGCTCAGAGATGGGCAGCCACGCACGGCAGATTGATTCAGCCGTACTGGACAGCTCTCCCATGAGAAGAGCACTCGGAACGAGAGCGCAAGAGAAAGGGGGAGAGTACGAGCAAAATAATGAAAGGAAAGAATACGAGGAAAAAAAATTAGGTGTGGATAAGGATCGCTCAGCAATCTAATTTGAGCCTTGACTTCACTCTTAGAGCTGCAGAGTGGAGGAAATCTCGCAATTATTTACTTGCGCGAGATGCAAATAGCCGCCAGAAGCGTAAATGTTCTTGGCGTGAAGATATCCGGATGCTAAGCGTGCGCCATAATGGTTTATTATTGCTGTACACTTTGCTTAGCGCATCTATAAGCTGTCCGGCATGGTTGTAGATTAGGATTTTAAGTGGCACACTGCGCTTGTGTAAGATGCTGTAGGTTGTTTCGTTATGAACTAGCCTTTAAAAGGGCAGATGCAGAAAAGACTGCGAAGTGAGCAGCTATATATGGGATTAAAAGAATGTACAAGATGGAGACAAGGAGAATCAAACACATACACACACAGGAGCTGTGCTCCGACCCCAATTACCCAAGCAGGGTGGTGGGGGGTGGGTTTTGTGGCGCTCTCAGCCACTAGCAATGGGAAATTGTTTTCCGGGTGCACTTGTCGAAGAATATGGATGAGGACGTGGAGATGAGGGAATTAAAGGGGTTGGCCTTTTCACATGAGCCAGGTTATTCAAATCCATCTTCTGCTCTGGGCAGCCAGAGCCCACCGAGGCCCTCAGACTGCCTCTCGCAGGGATGGGAATCTGTGTCTCATGTCCAATCCGCACTCACGTTCACACCAAGATAGCCAGGGAATGCTAATGCAACAGTTTTCCGGTGCTTGTCCAGCAGCAGTTATTAGTCCTACTGGGGTATGAAGTGTTTGTGCAGTAGTGGTGGAAAGGGGGGGGTGCATCAGTGAGATCAGTTTATGGATTTATGGATTGTGGATAAACAGGGTTTAATTAATCTCTTACCTGCTGGACGTCCACAATTCAGGGTGGGAAGGTACGTCAAGCTAGGTTAAGTTCTGCAACACTCACTATACCTCAGCAGCAGGCTGAGATCAATTACAAACACTTCTGACATTTTTAAAGCTGCACTTTTCCATAAACTGATCTCACTGATGTCTTTAGCGTCCCGCCCTCCACCACTACTTCACAAACACTTCATGCCCCAGGACGACTAATAACTGATGCTGGACAAGCACTGGAAAACTGTTGCATTAGCATTCCCAGGGTATCTTGGTAGTAGGGACGAGGCTCAGCTGCCCAGGATCAATAGCATGAGCTCCTCCCTGTGATCGAGGCTGCACTAGAGAGATGAGCACATAAAATGCATCATTTATGACCCATCACCTCCAACACAAACTCATCTCACCCCAATACACCAGCTACTGGCAGGTCTCAAAGGGGTAGGACTGTCTACGCATCTGTGTGTGTGTGTGTGTGTGTTAGTACTTAAAACCACACTCACTTCTCGATCTCACTGTTTTTGCAGGTCCTGGGAACGGTGGACGCTGATGCAGAGCTGGCTTCCTGCTTGCTGCCCTCGCCGTTGCTGGTGGACGGCATTTCTACAGACACATGTAATCACGTTACACTCCCTTCAACTGCTTACAAACAACCCGCTGTGGCATTCGTTAATACAGAAAATAGAACAAGAGGTGATGTCATCGACTCACCGTCGCTCGCCCACTTGGAGAACTCCGGCGTTATCCGGTTAGACGGCATGCCTCCACTGTTAACGGAACAAAGACGTTCAAGACATTCAAATCACTGAGCTTAGCACAGGAAGAGCTTGGAAAGAAGATGATCGTACAACAACGGTCAAAAGGCAGCGAGCACGTACTTTAAGACGGCTCCGCGGAGTGCCTCGCGTTCTTTGGTCTCTCCTTGGTCTTCTCCGGAACAGGGAATGATATCGGCTTCAGTGTACCTGCGAACGCTAAGTTAAGGAAAACCAGCTCAAAGCCGTTTGGTTCCATCGCTACACGCATGCGATTCGGCGAACGCCCTACAGCTCAGAGCGGTTAGGCAAGGATACTGCGCTTTGCCGTACTCCAGTGTGTCGTCTCCGTCCACATCCAGGTCGGCGTCGCTGTCGTGGCTCTCTTTTGTGCTGCACATGGCGAAGCCGGTTCCTGTTCCAGACAGACGCGTTTGGGTTCGGTTACAAACAAAGATATTTTTCATGGTAAAATCCAACAGGTTTCCACACAGATGCAAGACCAGAAGCATATGCTTTTCTAAAACATTTATGAGCAGCTACCAAACAGACTTCAGCAACCCTCAGACAGTTATTTGTCAGGGAATTCATTCGCAAAGTTAAATGAGGCATTATGTTCTTGGATGGCTGTGCGATAATCAGGATCTGAACATGCTAATGCGTCTCTTGCTGTTGTGTTAGTTTTAACTAACAATCTGTTACACATTTCTCAGTTGCCCTGCATGTATTTGATGTATTACAAATCCTAACATTCATATTATATTGCTGTGAAGGTATCAGTAAAACCCTGTTTGCCCGAACGTATTAGTGTTTGCCTTGTAAGTTCAATCAGCCAGTCTTCTGATTCTGATATTAAGCTCCTTAAATATCCTTTGGATCCCATATCCGTTCCTGTTATCCAAGCTTGTTTTTATTGTTTACATTATAAAATAAACAAGCATTAAAGCCTTGCGATACAGCTTCTGACCTACAGTGAATCCCTGTCCACTTTCAGTCCAGTCTCATTACAGTGACCGGAGCAACATCAATTAAAAGATCCGAGCCGCAGCCTGATGGAAGGCGACAGGGCTGTGCCTGCGCTCTGCAGTGTCCCGGATGGAGTGATGTACCCGTCACACAGAGAAGCCTGGTGCAGTGGAGCGCAGCACCTGACTGGCACCTCTATAAACCTGGTGATGAGTGCGCACACACACTCCAGCCCGTGCCTTCAGCTCCAGTTAGGACAGGGAAGCTCCTGGAACATCCTGACAGGTTCAGAAGTGCTGGGCTCTGTGTGTGTGTGTGTGTGTGGTGTCTGCGTGTAAGTGAAAAGAGGGGACTGCTGCCTCCTCTCATCCCACTGAGTGATGCTGGAGTGATCTCCATTCTGCTGTGCTGGAGAATGAAAGTAATGAGTGGCAGGAGTAGCCTCCACTGCCGACACCCCCCCATTATAGCTCTCTAAAGGGAGCCCAGTGGGCCAGAAAGGGGATAAAAGATGCTGCAAATGCTCCTTATTTTTTGGTGACGTTTTTTTTCGTGATCAAAATAAAAGTATGGTTTGGTATGGCTGTACTAGCATGTGCAAACCGCCCTAGTTTTAGAAATCTCCCTATTCCAAAAAGGTGACCAGCTCTGCTGTGTACAGCTCCACCCTCCCACCAAACCCACCCACCCACGATCCCTCAATAACCTGCAAATGATGCTGAACCGTTAATTCACTGTGAAGATGTGGGAACGAGCAGAAGCGGAAAGGAGAAAACAACCAAATAAATAGATTGTCCTGACCACTAATGGTAGTGAGGCCTGGGGAAGATGTGGCAGGCCATAAGGAGCAAAAAAAAAAAAATCACTGCTAATCCAATCAATTGATTAAGCTGTGGATCCTGTGTGCGGGTTGTTACTAATGCATGGCTGGAGTCAAGGCAAAGCAGCAATACTGATCCAGTGGGCACTACAGAGCCCGAGCCGGACTGAGGATAACGGGCATCGTTCATAGATATCTTCCTGTTTTAAATTGGTTAAAGCGCCGATATCGGATTCAGACGTTTTTAAACTGAAGAATTGTTCACAGCTGTGTTCTTGTAATGATGGATCTCATTGTCCTTGTAAATTGAACATAATCAACGAAGATGAATTTTGAATCTTTGAAGAAGAATTTTCTTCTGAAGAATGCTTGCTGAATCAAGCCCTTCTTCTAGACCGTTTGCTTCACTACAACCTGGAACGCTAAATACTAAGGGGATGAGGACACTGCTGCGGAACAGGCCCAGCGATGTGGAGATGATGTGTGCTGTGTAAGAGCAAACACACGTCACAGCGACGTTCCCAAATACATTAAGATATTCAAGGCAACACTAACATCTGTATCAGCCAATAGTCCAATACTTGCATCCTCCTGATAACCAGGAAACTCTGTAAACCTCTGCTCTACAGTTACCCTGGGAGTTGAGCTCAAGTGCACATCTGTACGAGGTACGTTTCATTAAACTGCATCAGGGAATCAGCTTTATTTAATTTTTTTTCTTACGACACTTGGCACAAACACACCCATATAAAACATGACTCTAAACACCAACACTAAAGTTCAAGGTTGTTATGAATAATAAATTCAAAAGACATATAAAACACATCCATGAAATAAGGATAACGCAACTAAACAAAAAGTAACGGGACACAGCGAGTTCAAAAACGTTCAACCAAACTGTGTTTTGAATTGGCACCATTTCCATTCAGATGCACATATAAACAAATTTCACATTTGCCTAAAAGGCAGGCTGATGCAAACAGCACTGGGTGCAGACCTCTGGACCTGCGAGGTGTTGGAAGAGTCGCTGGCTTGCTACTAACTGGACCTGGCAGGCAATCTAATCTGTGCTGAAAAGGTCAGTGGCGCTCTAACTGCCTTTCAGCTGCATTATGCACGCTGCCGCACCGTCTCTCTGCCTGCTCAGGTCCCCGACCCCACCCCCCAAGACACTGTCCTCCTCCCGGCCTGTCAACACGCACCCAATCAATAAAACATCTCAGCCACACATAACATGTAGCTTTACTGGTTAACACATTCTACTACCAGCACGGAGGGACGTCATGTAAGGAAAAACTAGTCTCCCTGCCCAAACACGGACGCAAAACAAAGCTCGAATGACAGTGGCTTAGCATCATGAACGGCGCCTGGAAACTGCATAATGCACGCACTTTCTCTGTTGTAGCCCTGCTCGAATGAACATTACATGCTAATCTACATATGCCACTGCAGGAGATGACAAAAAGAAGGCTAAAAGAAACAACTACAAATAATGCAGCCCTGCACACAGCAGTCTACTCCTCTTTGCTTAGAGCAGAGGTCAAAGTTCACCTAATCAGAGTGGCATTTAGCATGTCCCACTAGGAAAAGGGAAGGCCGAGTACAAAGCCCATCTTTAAAGAAATTATTTACAAAGGCTTAAATCGTCCCATGTGCTTTGCACTAAACCTCTATCTCTCTCACCACATCTATCCCTCCGTCCTCTGTGGCTGCCATCTCTATCTGTTCATCAGCCTTACAGCTCTCCTAAGCCTGGGACACGGGAGGCCTGGAGCTCCAGCGCCCAAAACTGATCCGCTTCGATTTCTCTCCTCTCTTTCACCTTTTGTTCAGTTGAAAGTGCTTCCCCTCGGCTTTCCTCCTGCACCTTCAGAGAGATAGAGACATCGGAGCTGGAGGTTCAGAGCTGAGAGGCCTCTTATCCCATTGATGGCTCTCTTCACACCCCTCTATCTGCTTTCTCTCCTCCCCGTTTTCCTCTTGGTGTCCTCTCTGGGGGGCTACAGGGATTCCGCCACTTGGGCTTGCTGGCCGCCTGAGGACTTTAGCCGAGTGCTTTCAAGGTAAATACAGGGGACTTTCAAGTGGTCTGGAGGCCAGGGAGCTCTCTCTCGGCATGTCTCCAGCTCTCCAACGCTGTCATTTCAAAGGCTGAAAATCTCCAGCGCGGACCCCAAGCTGATCACATTCCCGAGTGATTCAGCCATGCTGGCTGCCTAGCTGGGAAGGGAAGATGCTAAGCTGTTTTCCCTTCTAGCCACGCTCACAGCTTTGTTATTCAGTTTCTTCCACTTGCGATCGAAGCATCTTGCCTCTGTTAAGAGCACTGAAGTTTACAAAAGGCCCCTGAGGAGGAAGAGAGGCTCTTTACCAACTGTGTCCGTGAGGATAAAGCAGTACTGGGGTTTAGATGCTTCGGTAAACAAAGCACAAATCTATGCACCGTAACTAAGCTGTGCATGCTTTAAAAGCGTGACCTGAAGCACTGAACACAGAGCTGGCTTTAAAACTGCTTCAACAGCATACTGAACACTAACAATCTGCCTCTTAAAGGATACAGAGCAGCACTCTGAGTGAGAAACTCATCAGAAGGGGTGAATATTTTAGAAACTAAGCTGGATTCTTTAAAAACTTTCTGAAAGAGTGGCAGTGCAGACTGGGAACGGGAAGTAAAGTGTGTGTGGCTAGGTTTCCCAGGTGAGCAGAGGCAGACTGGGAGCTATAACTGCATGGCTGCACAATGTTGGACTGCGGGTCACCGACCCATTTCTCTCCCACAGTGCCGTGCGGGTCAACCGCACTGCTGAACGCGTTTCTAACAGAGCTGAACAAACCCTGCCACAGCCAAACATCTGGACCAAACAACATCTGACACAAACTGTCATGTTCTGTCCCCTACTTACACATGGATCTCTTAGAATTTTAAAGCAACTCAATTGCAAGATAACAGGGATATTATTTATACAGAATTATTTATGTAAACAATCAATACAATAGTGTTCACCTCTGAAGCCTCCTTCCAGCAGAGAGGTGGCTCGGATCCTCTTCTGGCCGCACCACTCGTACTCTTCGAACCGGGTGCCGTTCTCGCCTTCCATATCGGCCTGGTCGTCCTCCATGCCGCCCTCCCTCTGAGAAAACAAAGCCATGAGAACGTGTCGGCGCCCGGCACTCACCGGGAATCAACGTTGCTCTACAGTCTTGCAATCTACTTGGCTTAAGTCTGCAGTTGCATGACAATAAATACTGGACGAACACATCTATGAGCGTGTTTATTTCTTCTAATATCTATATATATATAAACACATCTATAAGATCTGAGGAGAACAGCAGGGACAAACGCATGCAAAAGCACCAAACCCCAAACACCAAGAGTGTATTAGTAATGCTAGGGCTACTGGATTAGAGAGAAATGGATGTGTAGGTGCTGCATCCTGAACCACTCGATACTGAAGCTGAGAAGCAACCAAACCAAAGCACTTTGCTGTCTTAAGCAAAGACTAAGATAAATCAAAATCTCTTAAGCAGGTTCAGGAAGCCAGCCTCGCCAAGCCGTTCAGATATTCTACATGGGTAAGTAAGTGGTACGGAAAGCAGGAAACCTCTTTCAGGACAGTGTGATCGCCGTACGCTTCCCCTGGACACGTGACTGTCATGTGACTGCTAGGTCATGTGATACTTAACAATGCTTTTGTGTGCGTGTGTGTGTGTGTGATATTTATGCACAGGCTGATGTCCAGGGAAAGGATCAGGCAAGGAAGAGACAGCATGAACTCTAGAGATTTGGAGGCTCTGCAAGGCCCGGGTTTGAGAGGCTACCTTTAACAGACACTCTTCCACATGCCTATTCATTTCCTCAACTGTTCCTTCCAGCGGAGCGCTGCACAGCGGACATACCTGTCCATCCTCCGGCTTCCGCCGCTTCAGCTTGCCGATCCGAGCTGCAGGACACAGAGAGGGAAACGGAAGTGAACAAGGGTGTGGATATCATCACAGGAACATAGCAATGCAATAAGATCGCGTACTTTAACGTTAACCTGTTACGTCTGGTTCGATTAGAATGAGACAGTCATGAGATCCTGACACATGAATATCCGAGTTCCCATTTTTGTTCGTTCTTCCCATTTCAGAACCCGCAAAGACGACAAGCTGTGCTCTGAATAAATACGTGAACAAATGCTGGTCATACTGTGCTAAAGAGCTGGGTAGGAGAACTTCTGCGGTGTAGCCCTTGATACCATTCCATGCCACTCATCTACGTGACGCATGCAGAAGAGGTGGGGGCGGGGTGGGGTGGGTTGGGGAGAGTTTCCTCTACCAGTGCGCGTGTAATTAGAAATTTAACGTAGCAGAACAGAGCCCATTGCGCCGTAAGTCTCTGTCGCTTTTCCTTAACTGCAAATGGCGTGTGGGGACATTAATTTTTAGGTGGCTGTGATTGCCAGAGAGGCTGAGGGAGAAAAAAAGATGGGAGCATGTGTGATAACTTCAGGGGGAGGGAGACTAGCCAAGGGAGAAAGAGAGGGAGAGGGAGAGGGAGAGAGAGAGATGTGCAGGATATGGTCTCTGTCTCAATCTCGCAGCGGACAGTAATAGAGGGGGCCGCTGGGCATCATTAAACAGGAAGAAAAAGAGGCAGATTAATTAGGAAGGGCAGGAGTTTTCCCAGCCAGCGTCTCAGACGAGAGGTGAAATACGGCGTGAGGGGCCACGGTTTAAATAAAGACAGCTCCATTAGCCTCCACGCGGCTTGGCTAGGAGGAGTGTGTGGGTTTGGGGGAAGTTCTCACCGTCATGTAGGCAGTACGGAGCTAGGGGCACGTCCCGGGGCACATCCTTGCCGTAACGCCTGCGCCAGCAGAGGTCACCGACTGTTGACATATCAAGAAGCGAAGGGTTAAAGAGATCCTCTGCTCGGGCAGGCGCTACAGACAAGGGAACTGCACAGAAACATGTACACAACAGGACCGGCTTCAGCTAATCACTACTGCTCTGACAGCTAAAGAGAAGCTAGGAGGGCCTACAGAAATACTGACCACCTAATTTAATCGCAATTATGACTTTTGACTTCCTGGCGAGCTTTCCTAATGTTAGGTAGCACTTTAAATTGATGTATAAGCTCCAGATTTCTGGGTTTGATTGGGTAACCATCGTGGCACGATTTGTCATCGCGTGGCTAAGAGACGGCTTCCGCCTTTATAAAAACTACTGACCCATAAAGCACTGCATGGTCCCGCAACACAGTACCCAAGCGAACTTCTAGTCTTTTATGATCTGCCATGCCTGCTTTGATGTAAAGGTGCAGAACGTTTGTTGGTATCTCGAATGATGAAGGCTACAGCATGGCACAGATCTGTCTTTTAGACCCAGTTATGGAACGGCCTTCCGATTAGCGCTCTGTGTGTTTAGTCAAGCCATTGGTTAATAGTTTTTCTTCTTGGGTAAAGTTGCAGATGCTTGCATGCTGCCCCCCCCCCACCCACAATCATGCGTTCACTCCGGTTTGTTGACAGAGGAGTGGTTGGCTTCTTTATGTCCCAGGGCTGTCTCATATCCGTTACCTTCTGACTCTCCCTTGTAGTTATGCTGTCATAGCTAGTCATACTGGAATGCCTGCTAGCACTATGCCCACAATGTACATTTTCTTTCACTGCTTTTCATTTCTCCCTCTCTTGTCCCCTTTCCTGCCCCACTCTCTTTCTCGCTGTCAAGCTACACACATTCTATGCCTAAGACACCAGTAGATACCAATGATCCTGATTTCTCAATCCACCCCAACACCCTACTTCTGCTTGGAGTTCTCATCACCTCTAAGCTACTCACTGCTACTGGAGACGGCCCCACGTCGACAGCCTAAAGATCACCATGATAGACAGCTTAAAGCATACGCCTATGACCATTTACATTTATACACCCTTATCCAGAGTGATTAACATTTATCTCATTTATACAACTGAGCAGTTGAGGGTTAAGGGTCTTGCTCAGGGGCCCAACAGTGGCAGCTTGGTG
>JANCOA010000047.1:15763619-15776324 GCA_024363135.1 Leptodoras oyakawai
CATTGAATGAGAAGGTGTGTCCAAACTTTTGGCCTGTACTGTAGTTTGAAAATTGTTTTGACTAAAATTATGAACTTTATTAGGCATGGTTGCCTATAGTAGAAGCATGACCCTAGCTCATTATGATTCATTTATGGAGAAGACACATCTAGTGTGTAATAATGCTTAGAAAAATTGAAAAGCCAAAATCTAGCAATATTGTTGCCAATATCTTGGGATGTAAAGGCTCAAATATCACAAAATTTCACACTCTGCATCATTAAAACATTCTTCAGACGCACACCAAATGTCGTGAAATTTAGTCCATGGGGGGTGCTGCAACTGACATGTTTCTATATCCTAAGAACCGCTTTTTGCTATTTGATATGCTTATTTCAGTTCATTCTTGGTCTTTTGCTGACTTTAGGTGACAGTCATATCACACACATGTGCATGTGCATTATGTATGTTCATTATTCTTGTTAAATTATTAGCAATCAGCTGGAAAAGTCTCACTGCAATGGCTTAAACTGATGGAAATGTGGACTGGTATTTAAAAGTTTACTTGGTTCATGAAGCAGCACCAAATCCATATCTATGGAAAAGGAATCAATGCGGTAGAGCTTTCAGAATGAATATGAATGTGAGCCAGACAGATCTGGGAGTGTAAACTGAGCATGAGTGTGACAGTCCTGTGGTAGTAAATGAGACTGTGCGTAAGACAGATCTGTGACAGCCTACACAAGCTGTGTGAACTGTTAAAGTGACTGAGCCTGGTCTGTGAGAAGGAGTGTGACAAAGACAGGTGGGAGTTGTGCAACAGGATGAAGCAGGACGGCGTGTGTCGTGTGTTAAGGCCGTTAGCTAACCGCAGCATGACGGGCCTCTTCCTCACTGTAACGGCCAGCCAGCTCCTCCAGTGACCTGGGAGAACAGTACGGCGGGCTTTGACAGGAAACTGAGGTTAGGACACCACACACATTACACGAGGGCTGAGATGTGTCTTCAAGATCGGCATCTGTCCCAGAAAGCAGGATTAGATAACAGAACGGGTGCGCAAGACAGATACCACAAAATATGTCAGTCTGGGGCGAGACTGCTGTGAGCTGCAAGAGCTTCCTCAGATGGAGCATTAGCTTTAAGCAGCCGTCATTAAACTCATCCTGATTCATTAGTCAGCAGCTGTTCTTCATTAGCCCACACACATATACGCACACACTCATGCTGCATCTAGCACTGCTGCAGACTCACACACGTTTTCTTGTGTTTTGTTTCTGTCATAGTGATCCCTATAAAGCAGGATTTTTTACTCCCGGTGCACTTTCTATAATATAGCCATCACCATTTAAGCTGTCACGGCAAAAAGAAGTTTGTGTTTAAAGTCTCACACACACACACACACACACACACACACACACACACACACACACACACACACACACACACACACACACACACATATGTATTGCTACACTAATGCTAACCCAAACCCTAACCCTAACCTGGCTCTTTTATTTTTTATTCATTCATTCATCCAAGGCAGGAACAACCCTAGACAGGGCACCAATCCATCGTAGGGCACACTCACACACACACACATACACACACACTAGGGCCACTTTAGAGCCACCAATCAACCTAACGTGCATGTCTTTGGACTGTGGGAGGAAAGCGGAGAACCCAGAGTAAACCCACGTGAACACGGGGAGGACATGCAGACTCCACACAGAAAGGACCCAGACCGCCCCACCCGCGGCAGTTTTTTTTGTTAAAATCTACATAAAAAACACTATCCTTATGGGAACCAGGAAAATGTCCCCTCAGGGTTAAAAATAGCAGATATTCCATATACACATGTGCGCGCACACACACACACACACACACACTGAGGTGCAGTTAGCCCTATCAGAGCTGGCACAGTCACCTACCATTCTATCAATGCCACCCCAAGGTATGTCTGATGTTTACAATTATTCTATTCTATTCTATTTCTAAAGCATTTTTAACAAGGGACATTGTCCCAAAGCAGATTTCAAATCCAGACATAACTTGTAACTTGTAATTGCCTAATGAGCAATCCAGGGTTGCCAGTGGCAAGGAAAAACTCCCTCATTATTATTATTATTATTATTATTATTATTTAATTCTCATTAGACTGTTGCTGACATTATTTATAGGCATAACAACAGTAATAATAATGGGTCATAATTTACACCACTGTAACAAAATCAAACACACTGGACCCACTGGTCATGGGGAATTTGGAGCTTTTTTTTCCCTTGAAGTGAATAGGATGAAGAGAGATCAAGTATCATATTATGGTGGTATTGGTGCATGATACCGGAGTGTGAATTAAAGGTAAGAAGACAGAATTGAAAGAACAAACCGACAAGAGCAAGGAAAACGCTGAGAAAGTAAAAAAGCAGACTTTGTCCTCTCTGTTTTTGGAGGACATACAGGTATTTTGCAAAAAGATTCCTTTTAAACACTTGATTGCCAAGGCAATCAGCGTTTAACAAGTGGATAGGTTAGAGAAGCCACTCAAGCTGTATCTGAACGCTGAAGAAAGACAGTCTTTTTACATTTTCATAAGTGGGTCTCAGATGAGATTGAGATGAATCGTACTGACAGCCTCTCACCAGCTGCCCCCCAAAAAAACAACCATAAGAAAGGAACCCCTGCCACGCAATTTCATTTAATTCCAGCAGATCAGCGCTTGTCAAATCCCCTGTGTGTCTGTCATCCCACTGAATACACCTAACCCTAGTCCTGAACCCCCCCCCCCTTTCTCCAAGTCATTTCTGACATATTTATCACATTAGTATGAGTCTCTGTCTCTGTCATTCTGCGGATCACGCATGCTTTCCTGGGCCCCACAGGACCCCCAAGGGCGGAGTGATCTGGCACATTTTCCCCTAAAGTGACAATTTTCTTCCTCCACTCCTCCCCTGCTATGTAGCAAAAAAAAAAACATCCTTGAAACAAGAGTTCCCTGCAACAGCATGGAAAAAAAAATAGCAGACAGGGCTCTGCGTGCGCGAGACATAGATTGCCGATGCCAGTTTCAATATGACAAGTGCCAGCGTTATGAAGACAGACATGATCCAAGATGGGCGGGGTGACCTTTTCCAAATGTCACATGTCATCAGAGTTTTATGTCACCCTCCAAACAATATGTCAAGAGCATAAAAAATCATTATGCCCAAGAATTATGTTATACAGGCCAAAAATAATAATTAAGATTATATTATTCAAAGCCAAACTGAGGTTCAGGGAAATTTATGATTGTCCTGAAGCAGAAAGGGTAAGGAAAGACGGTGTAATAATGAGAGCTTGGGCATGAACCGGATTGGCTTTACAGTTCCAGAGTTTCTTCTTGTGTGTAGCGTTCACTGTCCGAGAGCATCCGTCCACACGCTCATAATACACTCTTCATCTTCTCTGCAAAAGCATTCATAATACACTCAAAGTCAAAGGTACTCTTTCTTCCAGAGCTCCTCTGTGTCCTTGACTCCAGCGATCCCGGTGGCCATATTTACATAAACCAACAACACAAGAGATGGCACTGATCACCTTATTCCTAATCACATTATTGATCACCTGATGGAGCTGTTGTCTGAAGATAAGGGCACATATAGAGTCAGGCTTATGATGTGTCATAGCCTGAAGCTGAAGGGCAGATAGAGTCATGTATAAGAATGGCATGACACGTGTTCGGTTGATCTGGAAGTAGCCGTGCATGTCAGCTCAGGTGTAATGCTGCCTTACATCAGCAGTTCAGGAGCAGTCAATAGAGGGGGACTTGTCCAATCAGCACTATGCGGCGCCCAAGGTGAGAGGTCAGCATGATGTCATACATCCTGACAACACAATAAAGATTATGTCTGAGTGAGCCTTCCTGTCCTACCCTGTCTCTCTCTCTCTCTCTGTCTCTCTCTCTCTCTCTCTCTCTCTCAGATGGTGTAATGGGCTCTTGTCTTTGTGAGCTCCATACAAAGGGCCTGTCTTTTCTCAATCTGGCACAAGGTGATAAAGCACTTCGTGAAATCTTTATTGCTTTAATAAACAAGAAAGAGTGATTAATGTTGGTCTTCTCCTTTAGTATTTCAAATAAATTATGACAGCTTTATATCACGGTCAAAGCAGCCGAACTCCCATGAAACCTGTCCATGGACGATGGATGGTCTGCACATACACATGTAGAAATTAGCCAGAGAAAAGTCTGTGCCGCGCTGGAAAATAATACGGACGCGTCTCAGCATTTCGGGTCGCTTCTGGAGAGGGTCTTTCTTTATTCTTCTGTTCTTTTCATTGTTACGAGATCGTATCCCTCACGCCGCACCCATCTCTGCCAACCGGCTGAATACAAGAAGTCTTGTAAAGCAGCACTTAAAAATATTGAACGCGACTCCGAGCACTGGTGAATGAGACAGCGAGAGAACTTTGGCCTGGTATGTGTCAAATGAAAGTTCTTATGCCAGGACCCTCAGTTCTGACTCACGCACATTAAAGGGGTGAGATGTGCGTCAGTTTATAATGTTACAGTGATGACGGTAATAACCTGGCTATGACATGCACTAGCAGGTCATTACGGAGTTCGGATGAATTTGGAGCTTTATAGGTTGGAAAGTTTGAAGGTGTGTACGCAAAATGTTGCTATTATTATTTATATTGCTTTAGAAACCTTTTTTTTTTAAATATGGCTTGCCTATTTTAGTACTTGGTGTGAGTATCCAGAATGGCCAAAGTGGCTGCATTGCTGTTTACCCACAGTCTTTTGTATGTGTTTAGGTATGTGAGTGGGCGTACCTGATACCGCACAGCTCCCCTCCTCAAACCCCAGCTCAACCCCACCCGTATTTTAACAGTACTCCAGCATGTTCCACAGCGCTTTCCAAAGTCAGGAATTCGGTCATTTTGTTAAAACCGAACCAGATATGCGGGTGCTGCATGAAGCCTCCCTGCTGTGGCTTCATTCATTGAAGACTGCTTTTATAAGCCCCTTCTTGGCAAAGCTGAATGCCAGTGGAGAGAGAGAGAGAGAGAGAGAGACAGAAAAAGAGAGAGAGAGAGAAGGCAGCCACTGGATGACTGATCAGAATTGGGTGCTCATATATGGCCTAAAGTTTATAGTGTGTGTAAACTGTTTTTGTGAAAATTGAAATACAGCAGGAGTTACATCACGGTCGGCCATCTCAGTAAGAGTTGAGAGAGCGAGTAAGCTATGAGAGAACGTCTAACAAACCATGCTAGAACGAGCTGCCGGATGTACCACACACCGGCAGCAGATTGATCCAAAACCTTTCTTTTTTTTTTTTTTCTGATGTAGTATACAAAGCTGTCAATCTTTTGTCTTTTATGGGCATCAGCGACATTTCTTTTTTCCTTTTTATACAAAGAGGCTATAAAACATTTCCCTAGAAAAAAAGGAGAAGCTTGAGCAAACCACCTATTATAGTTGTAGGCTTGGAAAAAAGGCACGTGGCGCCATACCTGATAATCGCAGCGGTGGCTGAAACGCTGTGCGCATTTACAAGCTCTTTACAATCTCCTTCTTTCTTTAATCAATTATCACTCTTTGTGAAAGAGGTATGCCTCTCCTCCCTCAGTAGGAAGGCAGTCTTTCAGAAAGCCCGGCACTGTTGTAATGAGGTGGCTCCCTGAGGTGCGACCGAACGCCCAGGTGCAGGCACAGCAGCCAGGTGTGTGAGTGTGTGTGTGTGTGTGTGTGTGTGTGTGTGCATGTCATGGAGCTATACGAGGCTTGCCAAGTCTACCAGTCCTTCAGTAAGGCAGGAACTGGGAAGTGAGTGCTAGAAAATACAGCCCCTCTCTCTCTCTCTCTCTCTCTCTGTCTCTCCTGAGCAGAAAAAACCCTCCTCTCCTTGACTTATGAAGGAGCCCATCATGATCAGTAATTATTACCCCCACACATATTCTCATCCCCATAAACTCACATCCAGCCTCTCGTTCATAACTCGCAGTCTAAATAGTGTCAGCCCTTCGTCCATTTTCTGTCCCTTGGTCTTTACTCTCCAGTGTGCTCAATTAACCGAGCGAATACATTACACAGGAGCTAATAAATTAGAATATCATATCCATACAATAATTCCGTGAAAAAGTCCGGCGGGATCATCCCCACTTATTGCTCGGGTGAGGAATTGGGGTTGGCAGTGTTCAAATAGAAACGCTAATGCCATGTTACATGTAATTGTCCTCTGCCATTCTCCCTTGCAGAAATACCTCTTTATTAATAGTAATTGAGGGAATGAATTATGAATGGAATGATTTTCTCCTAACACACAAAAGTGAAGCATAATGACCATGGCTCTAAATCATCATTTTGACCCTCGCTCAAGCTACATTTACACACTCTCTCTCTCTCTCTCTCTCTCTCTCTCTTCATTTAACTCTTTAGCTTTTCTTCTCCTTAGCACAGAGACAAAGAGCAGCAGAGTGTGTCTAGTGCTCTTCCAGTCAGTTACACCTGCATGAGATAACATATGGCTGTGAATTACTGATAAATACAAGCTATACCCTATTCCGAAGGAGTCCACAGTCCTTTCAGACTGACCAGTTAGGAGATTTCTAACACAGGTTTACTTCTTTTCTGTCCATATAATCCTATTTATTGGGGCATGAAACTTACAAAGTGATCCCGTGTTTCCTGTAGCTCTCAGTAATTGAATAATATGAGTGCTGCCAATAGCCCGGGGTAAGGGCGGAGGGGTGGTTTGTGGTGGTGTTGGGGCAACTAGGTCCTGTTGGCAGGACAAGCAACATTTTTTCTCCTTCAGCCTTTTTAAAAGATTGGCTTTCCACACCTATGATCAACCGCCGCGTTTGCTGAGCCGAGCACGGAGGCCCCAGGTCTGCTTCTTATTTCGCAACATCAAACGGTTCACTTCATTAAGGCCCCCTTTTTTTAGTCGCATCTGAAGCATGTTTTCCGAAACAAAAGACGAGGAGGGGAGCGGCAGGGGGAACAGAAATCGCACAGTCTGCAGCAGTTTTATTGGGGGAAATAATGGGCAATTGAGGCTAGGTATTTAATAGGCAAAAGCCAGCGCAGCAATGTATCTGCTGGGGGAAAAGCCATTTGCCAGCTTGCTGAAAAAGAAGCCGTCTTTTTTTTTTTTTTTTTTTTCTTTCAGGCCAGGTTTTTCTTGTCGATGGATGAGCCTGTCGCTTTCTCCCAGACACCCATGGCTGAACTATCAAAGATTAGTGATGTCACAAAGAAGGAGGAGTGAGCGTTTGACAGACAGCTGGGAAAGAGAGGACTCAAAGCTGGTCCAAGCAAGGGCATCTGCATATAAATGAAAAGCAAATGGACAGAAGGCAAAACATTCGTGGATCAATAGTCCAATAACAGGAGCAGGAAGACTCCAATAACTGCATCAGTGGCCACCGATGGCTATGCGCAGGGAAAAATGATACACAATTGGAAAGGACTGACCATGCTAAGTGGATCAGCGAGTGCGGCTTCCAAAAACGAACCATTATTCAAGAGGCCAACAAAGCCGTTTGCATTGATCCCGATACACCTCATGCTAAGCCTGCCACCTTAATATGCTCATCACTAGCCATGGGATTGGTAAAGTTATTTAAAATTGTAAAAGGTATTAAGTAGCAGTAATTGGGGAGGGGGAGGGGGGGGGGGGGGCTTGGATTGGTCAATAAAATAGAAACTGAAAGGGTACATCCTTTACAAATCAGATCAGCAGGGACAAGAGTGGACATCGAGTGGAGCGCTCTGACCTTAGTGACCAGTGGTCAGTACAGAACCGACCACAAGGGTCAATATACACCCCCCCACCCCCTAAACATCACATTCACAGCCCAATCAATGTCAAATTATGGGTTATTTATTGAATAATCAAAACAGTATTATCGCCAAGGCTCTCATGGACGCTGTCACAGGGGCAGACTATTTATCAGACTGCTCGCAAAATTAGGGTAATCACTTAGCATGTAAACAAGAGCCAGCAGCTGCCTGCCAGAATGAGGCTATTACTCATAGCTACTTATCAAACACCAGTGTGTGTGTGTGTGTGTGTGTGTGTGTGTGAGAGTGAGAGAGAGAGAGAGAGAGAGAGAGAGAGAGAGAGAGAGAGAGAGAGAGACAAATTGAAGGTGAAATAATATGTTTCCTACATTGCAAATCACAAAATATAACTGCATATTTGGGGCACAACAGAGGAATGTGCACACACACACACACACACACACACACACAGCTGTCATCAGAGTCCAGTGATATTACAGAGGTCAGAGCACCTCATTTCACATGGGGTTATGAAGGACACAGGATGTAGCTATAAGCAGATTGAGTTTCTCTCCTAGCCACAGGCTGGAGTACAGTTGTGTACTGTCCTCACACACATCACACACACACACACACACACACACACACACACACACACACACACACACACACACACTTGCATAAACAAACAGGCATGGTAAACAATCCTGAACAAAAAATTGATCAGAGGATTTAAAAATATGATTTTAAATCAAATCGCCTGCCAACACTGCCAACAAACAGCCTCACCCTGGGGAATAACAGAAAGTTGCATTTACCGCTTATTTGTCTTTCTGTGCATTCTGGCAGGAAAGAGGAGCTGTCGGTTTTCTGTCACCAAGTCCATAGCTGTACGCAGCATGTTTCCGGATCTACTCGTTTGCTCTTTAGAAATTAAATAAATGGCCATGTAGACTGCTCTTAAACAGTCCTATCAATCAAATGCACTTATGTCTGCCATAAATTCCAATCCGATCCTAGTCACTCTAATGCCCTGGATGGAGCCACAGAGGTACGGGGGTGGGGGTGGATGGGAGGGGATCTATAGCTGCGGTTGGCAGGCCCAAAAGCTTTCCCCATTTATGTTATTATCTGTCACCATATTTTTGTCTCTTAAAAAGCATTAGAAAAGCTAGCGATGCCTCCCTAACCAGATTAGAATTGGTTTTGGTCTTGGCCACCAGGGAGGTCGAGTTACCGACAATAAGATCAAAAATGAGCCAATTCCTTTTCTATTCTCATTCAAAACAAACAAAAGGGGGCTAATAGTCCCAGCATCTGTGGCCAGAGCCGTGCCAGGTCAATATGTGTGCTGATAGATGTGAGCTGCGCAATTGTTGGTTATTACGCTGCTGAAAGGGCCTTGCCTGGTTTAAGTGGTCAGTGGCCCCCAAAGCCTCTGATCATATCTGGCTGTCTGAGATTATCAGCCATAAAGCAGACCAATGTTCACTTATCGCAGTGAAGACTCTGCTCGAGAAATGTGGCGATAAGAATTATTGGGTAATAGCAGGGGGTTGTATTGAATGCACCATCTAATCACCTACTATGCCGTTTTTACTGTAATCTAGTTGAAAGAAAAGGCAATTGTGACAATTACTAAATCTGTCACCTTCCCAACTGTGGCTCCCTGTTGTGGCTATATCAGGCATATGAAAACCATACTGTTGTATCACTCAAGACAATCTGAATGTCCAGTTGGTTTCACTTACTGTTACTATACATGGTTACTACTGTCACACTAATAGGACACTTCTAAATCTAGTTGATGCCTGTGCTCGGTGATGTGGATTTAAGTGCAGTCAGTAAATTACGACGAGGCCATGTGTATTAGTGTGGGCTGTGTTCTGATGGAGGTCCAGTGGCGGTAACTGTGTTTCAGGCAACGACCTAGGCTGCCTTACTCTAGTTCCCTGTGCTCGGCTCTCCTCAGGGAACCATCACCTCTGTCCCCTTGCGTGATTCAATTCCAGGACGATTTCCCTCCCTTGATGCCCGGGCCCCGGGCTGTAGCTACACCAGCGGCAACCTTGTCTTAACCCCTCACTTAGTGGTGTTAATTGCGTTAGGGGCCAAAATGGAAGCCTTGTAATGGGTAGGTCTGCTTCTCTGGTTGGGATAAAGGACTCTCCTTGGTCTCGTCCTCTCTCGTTATAAAACATTAGTCAACTCCTCGGCCCGGCGCAGGTGTGACCAGCCTCTAACTATGTTAGTGCACTTGTTAGTGGAGGAAATGTTCACCCCTCAGCCTGCCTGTGTATCGATTCCCATAGTAGCCTCACCTTTCTAAGCCCTTTGCCTTTCTGACCCCCTGACTGTATTTATTTACTCTATGTGGGGATATGGTGCGAGAACCTTCACGTAACCTCTGATAGCATCCAACCAGGCCAGATATGCCATGAACTACAGGTCTGTATGTTCTACCATCTCTGATCAGTAGGGAACACATTTATAAATACAGATACAATCGCCACAGATCCTGTATGTCCACCTAGTCCTCTAGACGTGCCTGTTATCATACAGTAATTAATATTCAAAGATCTCTGATACTAGGGATAGATACCAGGAGACCAGCGTGAGTTATTTCACATCAGTGCTGTTTCACCACAAGCCGTAATGGCACATGCCAAAAAAGTCAAGGGTTGGTTACATGATTAAGTGTATTAATTGCAATGGCTTGGGGACCTACTGTAAATACTTCTGAGGAAGGAACCTTGGACCCCTCTTATGGGAGCCACATTAAGCTCAGTGTTCCCAATGGACCAGGACCAATAAATATCATATCAGACTGGCTCCAACTGCACCCAAATCCCTGCTATCCCATTACTCTAAAAGCTAGAGCTGCTCTTTAACACCATAAAGCACCCCCTTCCCCTCCCCTACACTCCCTTCCACCCTTTCCTACTCCCTCCAGGACAGGCCGTAAGATGTGTGTGTCAGTAGGATGCGTGCTCGGTGCTCAGCCACGCTCCCAGGTCTTGGCCGACTGGGTCCGATGATGACAGAGGCTGCTGTATAAACGTCCTCATAAAAATGACAGCTAGACATATGTATGGATCCCCATTAAAATTTTACTACTAATCACCCGGCTGCTGCTTGGGCTGCTGACTCCCCAGCAGAGCTACGCCACAGGGATGGGCTCTAAATGAAGACATCAGTGGCATTCTTCGTAAAATACAGACAACAACAGCTTGCTGGAAGCGTCCTGTAATAGGCTTTTTATTTCTCACTGGGTCAGAGATGCTGGAGGAATGTAAGCTCCAACTTTTGTGTTTGGAGGATGTGAGGCTCAAGGTCAAAAGGACAGAGTGAGAGAAATGACAAATGATGTTCTGTAGTGGTGTAAGTTAGCAAAAAATACTTTGAATAACTAAACAATACCTATATTTGAGGGTAGACAGCTGATAGGATAATAATGAATATTTTATGCTTTTTCTAGATGAGTTATTTCAAAATGGCTTTCTGCCTTATTCATTGTAAGAAACTAATTGGTTGATGTCAAACACAATGAGGCAGTCCTGCGGTTTTGACCTTCCTTTTGGCCAGACCATGAGGTTAATGCAAACAGGTAGAAGGGTGACAGACCTAAGGTCAAAGGTGATATGTTCCTGCTTTCTTTGGCAGCCATCACCCAGAGTCAGAGGGCAGAGGTATTTGGTAATGAGAAGGAGGCTTGCTGCAAACATGCTGGATTGAGCCGTAAACATTTGACAGGTGTCAGATGGGGAAGTGCACCTGCGAAACCTCCAGCACCATCTGCGCTTTCCCATGGCAGGAATTCAGACTGAATTAACTGTCTCCAAAAGCCAAACTCAAGCACGCCTGTTATGACTGAAACTGACACTTGAATTAGGCTCTTTGGAAACACACCATCTGATCAGAGTTAGCTTAATCTCAGTCAGCACCAGCTAACTATGCCAACACGAGCAAGCAGGATGAAGATGTCAAATTACAAGTATTATTTTGCTAACAACATAGATTAGGAGAACAGAAGATAGAGGGGGTCCTTTTTTTTTTTTTTTGGATTCGCAGACACCGAGCAGCTGGTAAATAGTGTTGAATTTATGGGCTCTACCTCAGTGCCTGCCCTAACCTAACAATGATGGCTTAAATAAAAGTACACTTTCAATCCATTGGGACTGTCCATCACTGGGGAAAGTAGGACCCAGAAAGAGAAGAGGAGGCAAAATGGAGAAGCTACGAAGCGGGTCAGAGTAAGGAGATACCCTCTAAATGAACCCCTTTTATTAACCCCTCCTGCTGCCTCCCCCTACATTCAGAACACCTCTTCTCTCTCTATTACCTCCATGGCCGTTTCATTATCCGACCTGAACTCTGCGTAACCCAACCCTGTAGTCATTTTTTATGTCACTCAGGGTACAGGGTCCATGATTTAAACATGCAGTGCCCATAATTTGATTTCTTCACGGGGTGCGCCACAGAGGGGTGACGCTAAGGGTAGGTTCTCTAAGGTCGGTTTGGTAGAGATAGCAGAATGATTTGAAGGGGCTAATAAAGTAATCAGGCCCTTCGTTACATGGTAATAATATTGCTCCTAAAACACTGAGAACTATTACTTGGCTCAATGATTATCGAGCGCTGAATAGCCTCCCACCTTCTTCCATTCTCGCGAGTTTTGCTTACACCAATTAACAGTTAAAAGAGGGCAGGGGTGCAGCCGAAGCACACGGCATGGCGCTGGCGAAGACAGCCAAGTTCATGTGTGTGTATGCTTCTACACTTTGACAAACACACTTCAGCTGACTGTAAGATGTAACATTTCACCATATTATGCTCTTCAAATTTCTATCTGTCTAATTTGTTTGAAGGAAGCGATTTTGAAATGCTAGAAGACCCAACGGTAAACTGCATATTATTGCATAACAGTGCAAAAACGCCCTAAGATTATTTATACATAT
>JANCOA010000047.1:15776347-15792885 GCA_024363135.1 Leptodoras oyakawai
TTTTTTTCCCGGAGAATAACCTGTGAAGCATCAAGTATACTGAACATACAGTATGATCGCTATTCACATGCTGCACCCCACAGAATAAAGAATAAAGGCTTGACGAGGATATTCCCAAAAGGGGATTCCATTCCAACTGATAAGTGGCTAAGCAGCACCTACGCTGCGAATGCAATCTGCAAAAGCCTCTTTTTAATCTTTCATTCTTTTCCAGCCATAGATCTCTCGCCTGCCTCTGTAGAGAGGGCTATTGAGTGGCCCTGCTGCCACAGATGTCTGAGCAGTCAAGTGCCATCGACTCGACCCGCCACGTTTACACCTGGATAGGACACGGTCGTGGAGCGGAAATCAATGGGAATCACCTGAGTGGCACCTCGGCCTCCTCCGCATCAGGGGGAGAGCCAGAAAGAGCCAGGAAGGAGGAGGAGGAGGAGGAGGAGGAGGAGATGGAGGAGGAGGAAAAGTAGCAGCATGGAGAAGCTTCTCCCTGGCTAGAAGGTGAAGGGTAAAGAAAGCATTAGGTGGCGTGATGAGAGAAAGCGCACAGCCTGTTTCATGCATTGTGGCAAACTGGCCAGGATTCCTGATCTTAAATAAGATGTAATAACCACTATTGTTATAAATAGGGGCTGAGGTAGGTATGCTTGTGTATACATATATGTCTGTGTGTGTGTGTGTGTGTGTGTGTGTGTGCCCCATCTGTGGGCGGATGTGTCTGGGAGTGCAAGAGCGGTGGGGGTTTAGGCAAGGCTAGTGCCAGTTCTTTACCATACAGGGCCTCCATCTGGAGAGCAGACCTTGGGCATTGCTGCCAGTCCATTATGAGGGGGATTATGGGAGTTGTGGGGTGTGGGTAGGGTGTCTGCATTCCAACAGGTCGCTTTCTCTGCCACTGCTAACACTTTAAAAATGTTACACGCTGTAGCTATGCATGGCTGTCGCCAGCGCGGTAATAATCGGCAGATCTGCTTCACCAAGCACGTGGAGCCAGTGGAATGTCAGTGAAAGCATGTGGTCTGGACAAGGAAACAACCAGCGAAATAATGAACCTGCTGTGTTTGATTAATCTCCTCATATTTATGAAAAGGCTGGCTAGGAGTGAGGTAGTGCTTTACAGTCTCTTACGGTATCTGTACTAAAACATGTATAAACCTACGCTTGTGGTGAAAAATGTTAAAAACATTACTTACCTAAAACAGGAAGCCATGATGTTTGGATGAGGCAGGCATGGAAAAAGAAAAAGAGAAAACATGTCAGTAAGTGGGTTTGAAAGATTTTTACGTAACAGATTTACAAAATGACAAAATACTGTCACGCCAGTCTACGTTAGTTTATAGAAAAATCAGTCTGCAAATACAAATCATACAAACTAATATATTTAGCTGGCTGGAAGAGCTGGGGAAAAGAAATGGCATTGCACACTGCATTTCTCTCATTGTTCAGTCAAAGGTTAGCACCCCTGTGTGGTTCCAGTTATTGAAGCCCTGCTCTGTGTGTTTTCCCTGTGTGAGGCCGCATGCCGCCTGCGTGTTTGTGTGTGTTACTGCGTGCCCTCCCGTGCTCTTGCACTGTGGTGTAAACACAGATTGTTAGGTTAGGGGTTAAAAGTGTTGTGCTTAGATTCTTTGACAGTAATCTAATTTCTGCTCTCTCGCACATCTATATTTATTTGGTTTTGTCAACACTCAGGGCTCTTTTTTCTCCCTTTTGCCTTCAGCGTATTGATCCCTCTAATGGATTGGATCTGATTCCAGAGAGTCTAACATGCTTTCGTATCCTCTTATTTTCACCCAGCGAAATCGATCAGGCAGGCCTGAAAATCAGCCAGGATCAGGTTTTAAGGGATCCACCATGGTGGGGATGGTGAGGCGATGTTTAAAAGGACAGCGGTGACCGGAGAACTTTTTAAAAGGGAGAATGTTTTTTCAATTGGCCTTCTTGAAATAGTGCTTGAAGATAAATAAAGAGTATACTGATACTGTAATACTGAGCCAAGCTGAATCAAACAGACTGAAGTGTGTGTGTGTGTGTGTGTGTGTGTGTTAGGCCTTCCTGCTGCACCTGTCACCAAGCCATGAGAGCTAACCTAGGAAGTTCAACTAATCAATGGTGAGATCCCTTTCCTGCTGAGACAGCATCCTCTTCTCTCGTCACATTGATTACGGGTGGAGTCGCTTGCTTTTTAATATATTGGCTGTGCCAGGCTCTTAATATTTTCTATTGAATGTTATCCTAGCCCTCTTAGACTGTGGCAAAGATATCCTTTCAATCCTGGCTAATAAATGAAGGAAATCAGTATTATTGCATACGCATTTATACACGAGCCACTCATTGGTAGACAAGTGTTAAATACTAGCCAGACCTAAATCAATAAGCAGGATAGGATTGGTGTGTAGCAGTGTGATTGGAGCAGGAGTGTGAAACTGTTCCCTTCCCTTCCCTTCCGCGCTCCTCTCCAGCCCCTGTGAAACCCGAGAGCCGGGCCTGATCAGTTGGAAATGGCATGATATCGATGCCCCCTTGGCTCTTCACACAGCTGAGCAAATTGGAGGATTTGTCGCGAGTCACAACACGAGGGCGCCAGGAAGAGGAAGAAAGGAAGCAGAGATGGATGCCGGAATGGAGTTCAGGCCATAGCTGATGTCAGGCTGTTTAGACAGAGGTTACCCATCCTAGATTTGTTCAGGCTCCCACATGGCCTGTGAATGAGGCATATTGGGAAGTTGTGCTTCCTCAGAGTTCAGGCTAATGCACACGAGTAAGGGGCAACAGGAAGGTCGAGTCTCTTAAAACAGCTCCCATTCCAGCATGTGTGGGTTCCAAGCATGACTTATAACACCTCTGAGGGTTTTAATCCTCTTCACGCAGCTGTGACCATAGATGCTTACTTACTTATTTATTTATTTATTTATTTATCTGTTTTTATTATACGTCGTATTATAAATTTAGATAATCTCTCATTTTTGTGTCCTAAGATTAGACCAGGGTTTAGAGCAGAGCAGAGCATGGCATGTACGGCAGTGTAAGAAAGTAGGTGAGAGAACATACTTTGAGCCATGTGACAGCTACGCCTGCTGTCTGCTGGAGGTTAACAATGTGGAGAGCAGGAAGCCAGCGACATGTCATAAACCTATCCACTATAGGAACGAACACACGCACAAGAGATCGTTTCTGCCGGTGACCTTTGGCTTTCTGTAATTATGACTGCTTGACTTTGTTTCACCTTAACGCACGCTATAACGGAACTGAGAAGAGGCTGAATTCCTCTCATCTAACAATCCTCTTTAGCACGCTGTCTCTTTAACGCTGCGTCCACACACACACACACACACACACACACCTGTCCTTCAATCACCCTCATGTTTGGACCTAAAGGATTTAGAAAGTGCACTACATACACAGGTGTTCCCCCCTGCCTCAGCTCCACTGCTTTGAGGATGATAGCAGATGCAAGGAGATGAAAGAACATCTCTTCCTCTTCCCCCTATCCACAGATCAGATCCTATCAGCCCCACCATGACATTTAACAGTAGCCATCTTCAATAAGAGGGCTGATATAATGCTTTGGTCTTCTTCCATCAGACAGATGCACCAAACCGAGGTCGGTTGCTCTGGGTGTCATTAACCGGTGGAATGCTCTCCCCGTAAAGACAACAATGTCAAAGGATGAGATTAAATTACCTCCCAGTCTAAACAGCGACATTAAAGAGCAGATACAGATCTTGACATCTCGCTGATCTAATAGAGATTGCGTGCTTGTGAACTCTTTGCAAACTTGAAAATCTTTTTGTTCCCTCTACTACGCCAGCGCAACAGAAGTCAAGAGGTTTGCGTGTCTGAATTGACCCTCTCTGTTTCACAGGAGGTAATGAATTATTGAATATTTGAAGAACGACAGAAAGGCAGATGATGGAGGAGGAAGAATGAACTCATACATGTTTTAATGTGATGTGCATTTAGGGTGATGGCTTTCCAGACACAGATCTTTGCTGGTGTGAAATCAAATCCTTAAATCTTGGAACGGCTTCTGTGCATCTCTCTTTCTCTCTCTCTCTCTCTCACACACACATACAAGTATGCACATACAAGACACACACACACACACACATGCAAAAAGTCCTCCTCACAGATTTATCACCCAAGCCCTGCTCCCGTCGGCATCACAGTGGCTGATTTTCTCATTTCATAGGCCACCGAGGTAGAACAGGCATGTGCTTGTTCAAATCCACCCAGCAAGACGCACCGGTTTCACCACACAGCTTTCTCTTTAGCAGCTTAACAGATGCCAAGCAGAAGGGCAGCCGGGGGAGGGCGAGGGGAGCTCAGAGAAAGAGACAGAAAAGGGGTGGGGGCACCACCAGAAGCCATCAAGTGCAAGCCCTCCATACACACATACATGGCAGGACCGAGCCAGGAGAGATGAGGTACCCACGACCTGCGCTCTAATGACCATGACTGAGAGGAGAGGCAAGACACCAAGAGGATTTTAATTTATCATTCCAAGTCCGTGCTTCTAAATTATAGCATGGCGAGCACCCTTTTTTGGCCGACATCATGCGGTACACAGCTTCTCTCTAAATATAGAGATCATGTTTGTATTGTTTGACACTGAGGCCTGAAGGAATTCTTAAACTGCTCCTGCCGACACACACACACACCCACACACACACACATCTCCCCTTCCTGGCTTGGGCTAGGAAAACACACACAGCATCAGGGCCACAGACCAGGAAGGCTATTAGGCAGAGCAAGGAACCACATGAAAAACATCTGCTGTGGCATTAGGGGAGTGCCGCACACTCTCCAGGAGGTGTGTGCATGTGTGTGTTTGTGCACGTGTGCGCATGTAATGATATTGCTGTTTATGTGTGCCAGATTTCTAAAAAACAGTGATTTTTCAAGTTACGGTGACTAAATTGCACCCCTTTTTAGATGATGCTGGTTCATAGATGTAATGATTTACTCATGTTGCAGTTAAGGAGGTACAGTAAAATAATAGTGGCTTGTTAGGAGGCATAAGTCCAGAGCACAGCAGTACATAGAGAGAACCTACCAGAGAACAAGAGAATGAGCTAGGCATCTCTAATGAAGGGGTTCTGTATGGGACTTGGGACAGCCTCTGTTACTTCAACCATATAAATGGCTGCTTACAACAATTTGGCTTGTAAAACCCCTATTTAAGGACTGTGGATACTTGCACAGACAGCCATAGCGAGAATAGGCAGGAAGGGTACAGGGGTACAGTATAATACAGTTACTCTTAGGAGGGGTACATGGATACAGTATAATACAGTTATCCTCAAAGACTTGAACAATGGCCCCATCAGAACAGCTGAGTCCCCAGAGCAGACAAGAGTACACACTTCAGAGAGCTGGAAATGGGGTGACATACATGAGCCCACACTGCAGACACTGTTTAAAGCTCTTTGCACAAGAAGTCAGGGAGGCTGGGAAAAATCTTACACCTCCCTTTTCTTGCAATCTTGGTGGTTTGCGGTATAAACGAGTGAGAGAATAAGTTACCTCTGATAGGATGCCAAACAGAGTGGCTGCGGATAAAAACACAGGAGCCAGGAAAATATACATGGCCTGAAGCAAGACATGGGTTTCACCAAAACAGACAGCCCATAGAATGAACACTCAGTTAGGCACGAGTCCACTTGCCCTTGGCCCCGTAGAGTCACCCAGAGACCTGGAATAACAGACCATGCTAGGACTGTTATTCTAACATGGTTAACACATGGGAACAATGCTACAGCCAATCATTTAACTTCAGCCATCCAATGAGTCCTGAGGCTTGGACAGTACCAATATGGTTTTTACCTAGCAAACTAAAAAGCTGGTCTTTTTTTTTATCTCTATGTGTCTTTATCTTTTATCTATCTGGGGTTTTTAATCTCTATATTACCTTCCATAGAATCTCATTTTAACCCTGGAGGATGCTGTTGCTGAATATGTTGGCTATATCTACAAAGATTCAAAAGCCAAATAAAACGCTCCTGATAATGCAATGCCACTTTATAACAACCGCACAAAGGCAACAGGGTAGTCAAATCCACTGGATGCTTTTGGTTTTTCAATGGATGTAGTAATGGGTGTTTGTGTAGCAATGGACAGAGCAGTTTCCAGCTCCTGGCACTCTGACTGCTACCCAGCACACATGCTGGACTATTGTATTTGGCAACATCATTCCCACGAAACAGATCACAATGTGCTGGCTCCCTCTGGCTGGTGCTGTGTTTGCAGTAGGAGCAGCTGTCATGGAAATGGCTCTGTAAGCTCTTCCTAATTACCTAACATGTTCTGAGTCTAAATCCTGGTTAGACTTAGATCCCCTCCTAACACACACACTACCAGGCCTCCACTGGGCAAACACAAAGTGCGGATGGAGGTTACAGAGAGAATGCAGAGAAAAGCGGAGTGGGGGTGGTAGTTTAGTCATTGGGTTTGCAGGGCATCATCGTACCCCACCTGCCCCACCATCTTCTTGGGTCAGCCCAATACTCCTCCAGATAATATATCAGGCTGCCATCCCCTTGGCAACCAAACCAGACCTCACACACAACACTTGAGGCTAGCCGTCCCCTTTCTGCTCCCCCTGTACGGCCACCTGGCCCCCTCGGCCAGCCTCTCAAAGAGAGAGCCCCATCGCTCAGCTAGCAGTCCATTGTTCAGCTCATGAAGTGACTGCCGGGCAATTAGCAAGTTAACAAGTTAAGAGGCGGACTCTGTCAAATACGGAGCTTTTTCACCCGGGGGTCATTTGTGGGGGATCTCTTTTCTCATTCTGAGAGAGGAGCAGCTTCATAAAATGGCTGTTGAAGGGCTTAGGAGCCCACCGTGACTTTGTAACTCAGAGGCTTCACTTTTTTGTTTATGCTTTTCTTTTTGGAAAAGATTTCAAAGCCCAAGATTTCATTTTGTTCCTGATCCACGCTAACCTGTACCTGTAAAAGCTGAATTCAGGTTATGGGCTTTCTCAATCCAGACAATACTTTCATCAATGAGATGTTTCTCTATTCCAAGTTAGTTTACACAGTTTGCTGAAACTCGTTTGTAATGAAATTGGCTTTTATAAATCAGGTGGAAACTGTCTTCCTGTGCACTGCCTTCCCAGTTACATGTCACTGCCACTGTTTGGCTAACCATCCATTTCTGACCCATGCAAAATTGGTATTTCACTTTTCCCCTCGATAAGCTGGACCGTTTCAATTTGAAACAAAGCCCCGACATATTTCCCCTTTAAAGTGTGCAATTTGCATTGTGTCGCAATGATTCACAATGCATTCTATGGCTTCCCTGCATCCTTTCAAAGTCCAGAGCACCCCCCTCCCTCCCAAACCCTTTCACAACATTCTCTCCTCTGCCACCCCCTCTGCTTCCCCAGAAAGACAAAGCCCCCAATTTGTCACGTCATGTCCAGCTGTTGACTAGGGAAGACCTCCTCAACCAGTGAAAGGAGCACTAGCTGGGGGAGCCAAATGGCTTTTTCCCCTTTTTCTGTGGGAATGTTTGCCCAAGGAGACAAAGCCTCCTCCCTGGGGGTTGGTGGAGACTCCCAGGGGGTATGTGCCTTGCTCCATGGGCTTTAACCCTTTTACGGTAGCCATCCACCTTGAAATGGAGCACCATTGACTTGACACAGCCTGGCAGAATAGCATCATTAAGCTCCACTAACCACACTGTGTGCCTGCATGGAGATAGCAAGTCATGCTCACAGATTTACTGTTGGGAAATCATTTTGGGCCACCACATGGTAGGGTTTGACCAAGAAGTGACTCCCGACAAAATGTAGGAAGTATGTATAAGGGCTAGACCCAACTAATAAAGTGGTTATAATAAATACCAACCATCCCCAAGCCGGTCTCCACAGGCTACAGCATGCATGCCGCTTGCCACTAATTGAGTAAAAAATTGGTGGTTGCTTGACCCTTCTTGACCAGAAGCACCTGCAACCAATAAAGGAGATGATTAATTGATATTCATGTGGCATTTGTGTTGACCTCCCAACCCAGACTCTGGAAAGCAAATTTAGGGTGTACATGCATATTAAGTCTCCTTGTATGGATATGCCAAGGGACGTCATAGACTACCCATTAAAACCATGCTGCCGTCTTCTAAGGCAGTTTCAGACAACACCTATAATCACTCCATCAAATAGACTTTCACCCTGAACACAACAGCGCTAATCAAACCCCTCACTCCACTCAGTGGAATGCCTATTCCCCCACCCGCCATTCCTTCTGTCACATTGCGCTTTCAGAAGAAATAAGGTGGAGGGTTCCTTCACCGGCTTTTAATGTGCTCCACAATTACAGCTGTCACAACACAAACCTCTGTGCACAGTGTGTTTCATTACAATCCCCCCACCCCACCCCACCCCACCCTTTTGTCATGAAATATGGAAGCATGGAACAAGCCCTCCGTCATAAATACTACCACTAGGAGAGCTATCAGAAAGGGAGCTTCATTGCAGGTGGGGAAGAGCTGGCAGGTGTGGTGGGGGGTGCTGCTACTCATAAATTATTTTGGTGTGCAATAATATTTGCTTTATGGAATGAGCCCCCTGTGGTGCATTTGGCCTGCAGGAACATCCATGTTGTCATATTCAAACTGTTACAAGAAATTACTACAGAGTGTGTTTGAATGCACACTACAGATACGAAGATCATTGAGGGTTGAAAGAGGGACGGATGTTCATGCTTTCTGGCCACGCTCAGAATCATGGTGTATGGCTCCATGAGCTCCTAAGCTACTGGAATCGATGAGAGAGTAGATGACCATTTCCCACTTCTCTCATGATTCTCAGCTAGCTCAGAAATGAGCAGCCTAGATCAACTGACCAACTGAGCGCAACAACCCCAACAGTTTGCCCACACACTGACTAGTTCCATGGACCATAAAACATATCCAGAATCTGATCTCCCTTTGCCACTTGACACCACTAGGATTGTACCTCCCTATGCCACGGCAAGAAACCGGGGCCTGATCTCGCCCTAGCAGAAGCCCCAGGCCTATCTCCCAGGCTTCATTTTAAGCCATCAATATGCCAGTAATCTCTCCTGCCAATAGCCCAGCCCGCCTGGCTGTGAGAACAAAGAGAGGGGGCAACTGAGGTGATATAGATCCTGGCACTCTCTGTTCTTATTTAAGTCAGGTCATAGGGAAAAGTAAGGAACCAGGGCTGTGCTTAGGAAAGGAACCTGATTCAGACTGACAATTTCAAGCCAAAGGTTCAGAGGTCATTCTCTCCATTATAGAAAACCAACTGCCCATTTTGTTCTAGGAGCATTGTCAGTCTAGTATGCAAACAGGCCTGGAATGCAAGTAGTGACTTTTGACATTAAAATTAACTTCTCTTTATTTTTTTTTTGCACATTTTCATACTGATCTCATAATAACTCGTATGGAACAAATGTGGCCCTTCAGCGCCTGCCTTCACTATGCTTAACAGAACAGAGTCTGCCGTACTAACTCATAAACAGAAGAACATAATCCCATATGCAAATGGGATCATGACAAGCATGCCATATTAATTAAGCAGTGGCAGATAAGGCAAAAGTGATGACTGACACGGCCCTACACCAATCAGAGGGTGTTCCTGAGCGGGTGGCACTCAGAGCCCAGTGGAGCGTAGGGAGGTGAGGAGCTCTTCCAGCACTCCACTCTCATCCCTGAGAAGCCTGAGGAGTCATAATCAGACTCTTGTAATACACTAGTACTTGTGTGGTCCCCTGGGCTCATTTGCATACTAATTACCAATTGCAAATGAAGGAGGGGGGCAATTGTGTTCCGCCTGCATCGCCTGGCGGGCGGAATATTCCAGTGATCCCACTAAGGAGCTTATCCAGCACAGCGAGGAGAGAGAAGGAGAGCCACCGCCACCACCACCCCCTCCCCACCCTTCCCGAATATACAGCCCCTCATTAGTATTACAATAAAGGACATGAAAGACACATAAAACATTATATACTGCCAAAGTGTTGTTTTCATACCAATTAACACAGTGCCTGATTTATCACCATAGTGGATTGAGCACCTCACTGCAAGCACTGTGCTATAACAGACACACACACAATCACATAGTCATGTGTGTCAGTATGTGAGTGTGTGTGTGTGTGTGTGTGTGTGTGTGTGTGTGTGTGTGTGTGTGCGCAAGTGTTGATTTGGAACCGGGGGGGGTTGTAACGGGGAGGTGACACTAGACTATTTCTCAACACGAGGGGAGTGCATCCCAAGACACCTTCACATACACACATACATATGAGCTCTGATGGTGAACCTAAATACCAGCTACCCCTGGACGGCAAATCATCGTGTTATTCTGCACAGTTAGCTTGTCTAACAAGACAACTATCTCAGTCTCTCTGCCTTTAAACTGACTCTCGCTTTTTCTCTGTCTCTCTTTCTACACCTCCCACCAACACCTTCTCCTGTGTTTAGGTCTATTGTCCAGTGAACACCCTCTCAAGCATAGACAAGTGATAAGATGTGCATGTTTGTGTATGTGTCTCCAATTGGTGTTAGACTGACAAGAAAACAGTCCGATGCAATGGGTGTTTTCAGACATGCTGTACCAGCTCTTCTCTGTCTGCCATCTGAGGCCACTTTTCTAGGTCTGTTGCACAGCTGTGCCGTTCTACCCGCAAAAACAGCAGGCGGTCTTTGTTTCTAGCTCAGTAATAAGACATGAGGTATTAGTGGGACACCCAGATACACAAAGTCACACTAATTATTTGCAATGAATCACACAGAGATTCCACTGTTTAGAGATTTACCACTAGATGTACGCATAGTATCAAGGTCATTTAGCTATTTATTTATCGCAAACAAATACTTTCACTAACTCAGGTGTGGTAGCGGGATGATTAACAGGTTGACCCATGATCCCGGACTTCTACATCTGTGAAAGGTTAACCCAGTTGTACAGTATACTTCAAACCAAAAAGATAATTGAAGAGTGGCATGTTTTGTGTAATACTTTGGGATAATACTGCATGGGACGGGTTTCAGGTTTGCTTGCTTGCATTTATGGATGCAGTGATATGAAAGTTTGAGGGGAAAAATAAAGCTTGGATAAAAAGATGGCTTAGCAGATGTCTCACAAAACCTTCCTGTATGGTGTTTCCTGATAAAAAGGAACCTATACATCTCCATTTAGTGTCATCTCTTCCTCATTCAATAGTAAGGGAGTAAGGGGTCTTGAGAAAAGCCCTTGCTGTCCCCTCACTCTCCTCACAGCAGGCTAATAGCCTCTGTCGCTAGGCTTTCTTTAACCAGAGAATCAATCTCCCCACCACAGTCATTCTCTCCCATTCTCACTGCCATACAGGCTAAGCCGTTGCAAAAGGCCCATTAACCTGAGCTAAATCCCTTAACCACTGTCTACCATGGGCACACACACACACACACGCAGGGAAGAGGACAGCTCAGTTGGGAAGTGTAACAATTCTGCTGCAACAAATCTGCTTTCTGGAGACAGTGGCATTAGCTTGTCTTCAAGTGCCTTGTGTGCTAATAAGACTGCGCATGCTGGAGCAGTGGAAATGAGGTTATTTTCATGTCGAATCATTTCTGGAAATAAATACGCAATGCAAAAGGCTGCATTTACTCCAATGCAAGGATTTGACACTGCTGCAAAAGTCGACATGATGAACATGGCTTTTAATAATGTGCAGCGTGTCTGTGTCACTTTGAAATATATATCTCGCAACGCAAGTCAGACAAGGGCGGAGGAACGAGGAAGGAGTTTTGTTTCGGGGCCTTAAATGTTCTCTGTGCATGGCTGGTGACACACACCTCCCTCTCTGTCTGAGAGCCTCATGCATGAGTATTATATCAGGCCTAATTTTCCCCTCCATTCAGCCTGCCGCTACGCAAGGTTAACACGGATCTTTATCAGCAATCTCCTGCTCGTTCTCTCACTCTCACTCTCTCTCTCATTCACTGGCACGGTCACATACACAGAAATACACACGCATACCCTGGATACACACTTCTTCCCATCTCTCTCGTTTACTCTCTGACACATGACATTTGGCTTGGTAGAAGACGACAGGCGGTGTTTTTTGCATCGTTTTGTCTTCAGTCCTTCTGTCATTGTGACCTCTCTGTACATTACCGCGAGCAATCGTGTGGCATATTTGTGCCAATAATTCACTATCTACAACACTTTGAACCATGTAATGTGATTACAATGCTCGGATGAAATATCGAAGACCTCCTGGTGCAAGTAATGAATCTGTGAGAGACAGAAAGTGAGAGCAAACAGATACAGGAGATGGTGAATCAGATCAATTCTGGTGGGGCTAAATGAGAAACCAGTAGCAAGTCCAATGTGGTTGTCTGGATTTTAGAGCATGCAGAGTGCAGCCGGGACATTTCCGCAGGGTGATCTCCGGGAGCGTAACGTGAAGGTGAACACCGACGCGCTTACGCAATAGCAGTCTAGCACTCCTGATAAACTAAGAAAAAAAGAACACAGTAATCTGATTAGCTCTGCAACAAAATAATATTTCAGAGTAAAATTTATGCACATAAATTAGCCAAATGTGTTTAAGTGATTAAAATCTGCTCCGAATCACTTTTTCCTTTTCCACTTGAATATGTCTTTTTTCCCCCCCCTTTTTTTTCCCTGTAGTGCTATGAGTTTCCAGACATGCCCCAAGGATGGGAGGATGTCTCCCAGCCCTCCTATTTCCCCTACCTTCTCCCTGTGTTCTTCATAAAAACTTAGTGTTCTTCCGGATAGTAATGAAGTTTTACAGCTTGGTCTGTTGATTACTCCGGACAAGTCATCCGCTGGATGCACCTGGCTGGCCAGGAGCGAGAGACTGGCCAAATCCCGGTCAAGAGAAACAACGATCACATACTCGCTTACTAGCAGAACGGAGCTACTCTGGGTCTTGGCACCTTCTTGTTGTATTTCCGCCAGGGTGAGTAAGAAAAAGGCTAAAAGCTGTTCAGAATGACTGGCCCTTCCTCCATAACCAGACATTATTTGAGGGCAAAGACAGATTACATTCCCACTGAACTGGGCCTAATCCTAAACATTACATTTGCAGTAAGGTCACGCCATCTTAGTGAGAGGAAGTCCCTTTGTTCGACCTCCCAGAATGGCAGAGGAGGGAGTCAGAGGTGGTGGAGGTTGATGGAACCCTCTGCTCACTGGGGTATGCTCTAGTACTTCAACACACACACACATGGTCATGCCTTGAGTCCCAGAACACTTGAGCAGCAAAGCCCACCATCACCTAACAGTCCCACTCAGACCAATAAATCCCTCTTCATAAACACTGGAAATAGAAGAGAGCAAAAAAGAAAGGTGGAGGGTTGAAGAGGAAGCTGGAAAGAAAGGAAGGTCAAAGGGATGGAAGGATTTTGAATGGGAAGAGAGCAATGGAGGAGACCAGGAGTTTAAGTGTTTAACTCGTCAGCTGAGTATGTATCTGCAGGTTGAGACAAACCAGAAGGGTCATTTTGAATTGACCCTTCACTGCGGCACTACGACTCATTAGGATGGACAGCACAAAGGGCCACAGAGGAAGAAAGGGCCCAAACAATCCCATATGGGACATGTCAAACAGGAAGGTGTTCCACTGGGGTCAACAAGAGCATCCTAACCACTCTACACCTCCTCCTTTTTACCACTGAGAAATTACATGGAGTGTGGAAGTGGGAATACGAGTGTGGATGTAAAAGTGTTATCACTGTCATCACCTTTTGCTGACTTCTTAGGAACCTTGTATGTCACAATAGAAAATGTGTGCTTGCTTACGCACATGGAAAACAGCAAAGTGCACATTCCCGTAAAAGTTCTGGGCCGGACTCTTAGAGGTGACCTCAGCCTTTGTCCTGGCTTCGGCCAACGGAGTTCAGCGGAAAGTATCCTTTAATCTGTCCTCCTATAAGCACGCTTTGGAGCGGTTCAGTAATGTTGCGGCGATGGTGTCACAGCAAGACTACGATTACACTGCAACCACATCACAGGGGAATTATGGAAACAGCGTGAAAGTGCATTCCCGTGTCTGAGACTTCGCTATAAAACATTCTCTTGCTCTGTCTCCTGCCAAACCGGGATATTCATTTATATAAATGTTTCCTTTTCCCCTCCAAACAGTCCCAAAGCATTCAGAAATCAACTGCCAAGAAGGTGAACAGGGAAAAGAACATATTTATGATTTTAGTCCGTAGCTGCCTAAAGTCCATTATCTAGATCAGCGCTGTATTTTAAGCTTTTGAACTTTTCAACACCAAGCTGAGAATTTCCTTTAGCTAAACGACACTCATCCTTATGGGAATTGGGACAGAATTCGAGACTTTAAACACAGCTTGTTTCCTTAACAGAGCACAAGTGGAGCCTAGAGTGCCTCTACTATTAGTTTTACTGGTAAGGTAATCAGCCTGTAGGCTGTGTTCGGCGGCTTTAAAGTATACTTCCTATATTGAAAAACACACAGCCCAAGGACAGGCCACCAGCACCTTGCCTCTGACACGCATTTGTGCACATAGATACACACACACACACATGCACACGCACACACACAAGCAACATGCACAAGCATGCATTCCCACTCTGGAGCTTCAATCAAGAGTGGCGGTCTTCTGACATCAGCTCACATTGACAGATGTGCACACGTAGGCAGTGCACAAAGACATGCACGCACTCAGACAGGGACATACGGCTTTGGCAAAAGAATAGTAACATATGTGCAGTGCTAGCAGTGGGCGAAAAGGCCACGCTGTGTTCAGAGCTCTATAGCAGGTCATCTCTGTATTTGAGCACTGCTTTAACCCTTCATGTCTCCCCGCTTGCTATTTGCTCGTATGATTTGTGGACTCCAGGGAGCAAGGATGTGCCTTTCTGCAGAAAACCAGCAAGCCAGAATCCCCTCCTCCATCCCCAAGCCAAATGCTTTGAGTCTCTTCCCTGCCGTCTTTGAACTGAGATCAGAGGGAAGCGTTTTGGCACACACTGCGCTGGTCGATCAGGTGCAGGGCCAGTCTCCTTTCGAATGGTCTGTTGTTTTAATAATGCAGCCTCCCTTCTGTCTTGACTTCTCGTCCCCTCTGCTCCCCTCCCTGCACCTTCTTCACCCCCCCCCCCTCCCCTCTCCAAACCATTACAGTCCACTTGGATTTCTTTCACCCAGGGCCACGCAATTACTCGGACAAAGAGACCAAGGGGAGGACAGTTTGGGAACATGAGTCCAGAGGGTCTGTTTTGAAGGATGAAGAGGGGGGTCACTTAGAATCCCCAACCAGCACATAGGAAAACATCAGCGGGGCTGCTTTCAAAGGATTTAAACTAAAATGGGAAAGATCTCTTTTCCCCCCCTTTGCTCAACAGAGGGGGCTCTAACTTATCAGGAAGCTATGAAATAAAAGTCGATGGCTTGAGTAGTGGTGTCGTAAAAGCTCAGCCAAAGAGAGTTACGGTGCTGAAAATTCCATAGATATTCAGCAGGCTGAAATAACAAATAAAGACATCTCTTTTGGTTTCAGAGACTCAGCTGGATTGTGCATCTTTTTTGTTGTCATTCATGCTCAAGTGATTTAAGGTGACGAATGAATGCTGCTTGGCAAAATTTTTATAAAAAAAAAAAATGTAACAAATAAAGTGAGAAGCGACATGAAAAAGCAAGGAAAAAAATCCTGTTTAACTAGCTTTCTTTTTTACACCTGTCAAGCCCTGAGATGCTTCAGTCCTTCTCTAGTTATCATGGATTTTTAAAAAAAGGCTGGCTTTTGACTGAGTAAATCAGAGTGCGTGGCAGGCCAGAGAGAACGGGGGCATGGAAACAGCCGGTTTCAGCGGCTGGCGCTGCAATTTGGCTCAAATTTGGCTGGGAAAAACACAGGGTGTTTATTGTGTGCTATCATACAAGCCCTGTCAAAACTGCCGCCAATTATTGCCATTAGGCTTCCATCATGTCAGTGGCTGTCGGTCTCTCGCAGCACGCCCCCTTCTCCCAGCCCTATAATCTACGCCCACTTTTGCTCCATCAGGGCCAGGCTGAAGCACAAGGATTGTTAAAGCTTGACGCCCCTCTCACTCTCGATCTCTTCTGTCTTCAGACATTAGTAGAGAAGAGAGGGACCGGGTTCCCATCATTCTTCAAACCCATCCACTCCTTGGCCCTTTAAAGACCCTGACAGGCGTTTAGGGTCCTAAATGATGTTCATATTGTGTGTTGAATCGAAAAGGAAGTGGCCATGAACGTATGCAAGATAGTGGCATAAATTGGTGTGTGTGTGTGTGTGTGTGTCTGTGTGTCTGTGTGTGTGTGTGTGTGTGTGTGTGTGTGTATTGGTTTTGTGCTATGGCCTAAAGTGACTCTGAGAACATGGATGAACTACATATGGAATGATCTTTACCTGACTCTACAATATATATACATATACTGTATACAAACACACACACACACACACACACACACACACACACACACACACACACACACACAGGGGTTAGACAATGAAACTGAAGCACCTGTCATTTTAGACCACAATAATTTATTAGTATGGTGTAGGGCCTC
>JANCOA010000047.1:15986054-15996191 GCA_024363135.1 Leptodoras oyakawai
GTAATGTCAGCATACCAGGAAACGTTTTCCACCACCAGCATCACGTACTGACCTGGCCACTATCCTGCAAGAAGAATTGCTTCAAATCCATCTGACCACTGTGCAGGACTTGTAGATGTCATCTACAAAATAAAGCATTGTTTTCATGTAGCAAATCTATTCGGCACATCTTCAAATATTTACATTAACGTGCAATATGAGTGCTGGGTTGTGCGGTGTGCTGGAGTCTATCCAGTGCTCACTGGGCAGAAGTAAGGGTAACACCCTGGACATGTTAACAGATCGCAGCAGGGTAGACACCCAGACAGGCACATTCACACACACACTCAGACCTATTGTCACCGTTTTGCCTGCCTGCATGTCTTTGGAGTGTGGGAGGAAACCTGAGCTCCTGGAGGAAACCCACATAGACACTAGGAGAATGTGCAAACTCCAAACAGAGTGACCATGCATTGTTAATACTGCAGGTGTGCAGCACCTATATAAACCACAAGGGTTTGCACCTATACAGACAGCCTGCACAGGCTCTGTCATGTGATATTTCGCTCTGTGGTCATCTTGTGGGTGATTTAGTGAGACGAAAGGAAAAAACAAGGGTGAAAAATAGAACTGTTCAAGTGAGGTTGTGAGCAGCTTCCTCTAGACTTCAGAGTGGAAAAACATTAGAGATCAGGTGGATGTGTAATGTTTTCTCTGAAAAGAGGCAACCGTTTTACAGTTTCGGTATGTTGTGATGTTTAGTATAGGGTAAAGTCATATGAACCGATCTAGCGGTGTCAGAGGGCAGAAAGAAAGGCAAAGTAGATAGACTGATGTAGATATGATATAATCCAAAAAACATCTTGAGATTTAAAATATGTTGCAGGATGTTTTTTTAGACTGAAATGACAAAATAAACAGCTGTACAAATCAGTCGCTCAGTCATTATCTAAGCCACTTGTCCTGCTACTGGGTTGTGGGGGAGGGGGGGGGGGGTTTGGGGGTGCTCATTCAGTGAAAGGCAAGGAAACACCCTGGACTGGTCACCAGTCCATCACAGGGCAGACACATTCACACATATATACACACCCTAACAAGGGGTTGTTTAGTATCTCCACTTCACCTGATTGCATGTCTTTGGACTGTGGGAGGAAACCATGCTACCCACTCTACCACCATGCCATCTAACCCAAATCACAGTGGTAACAAATGACCAATATTGCACAGTTATTATAGCACGATCTTTAGTTACAGCTTCACTCGTAAATTGAACGTGCTGCTTTGTTATGGTACTTAAGGATATAGTATTGAGTAAATCCCTATATACATACTGTGATCCTGACCAGGCAGATACTAAGGATGCTGTAAATGTATTTTACAGCATGTCATATTAATGAATGTGTTTTTTTCTTTCACTGGGAGGTGTCCCAGTGCACACCTCTAGTCTCATTCAGATGCCCTGTGAAAATATCCCATGTCTAGAACATATTATCTGCACATCGTATTCCTAGTATGGATCATAGGGGATAAAGAAATGCGATGAAGACCATATATTTGGAATGCAGCTTTATTGGAATGACATTGAGGAGAGTTTTGTTGTCCATGAAACAATCTCCCAGACAAACCCTTGGCATTTAAGAGGATTCAGTGTCTGCATCACTGATGACTGAAGTCTCCGTGTGGTCTATAAGAGAGATACAGAGGACAGATAAGAGTCAAATACTGGCTGACTGCAAGTCTGAACATAACTGGTAACATGAAATATGTTCACGTAATGTTAATTGGTCATCTCTCTGTATGTCCTTGCATGTCATATCTGCTTTCAGACAAGAACTCATGATTCAGAACAGCTCAAGGCAGCTTATGATACTGTCTATAGCACCGTAACAAAAAATAAGTGAAGTGAGATGTACCTGTGATTATCCGTTTGATCTGAATTCCACCTCCGCCAGCTGACATGGAAACATGGAGACAAATTTACGTTAGAATTTAAGTCGTACAAACTATACTGACAATCTGTTTTCTGTGCTAGCTTGGATTAACTAGCTAACTTAACCTAGTGTTGAAGTTTAATCCTTAACTTAATCATGCTATAAGTAATGACAGTTATGAGACCAAGACAGAAGCTGTACATCATCAGTACCTTCTGTATATATATTCTGTATAGAATCTGCCACAGCTCTTCTGGAGACTTGGATTGTCACAGTTACTTCTTTTTTTTTTGCATGCAAAACCCCAGCAGCCTTCATTATGTTTTTTCATCTGAAAAGTGGTCAGTTATGTGATGTGTTGCTTTTGTTACCTACATACAAAATTTTTGGGGTAAACATAAGATTTGGAAATGGTGGCGCATAACGGCACATTGCACTCATTTTTACTGATCACACTCGATGATACTGGTGCACATATAATGTTCCATGACTCCCCTGATTGCGTAAAACTGCATAGGTATTTTACGGTATTCAGACATCCTGAATTTGAACCATACCTAAAGTCATCAAAGCAGTTTGTTATGTTAGTAAAGTCTAAGTAAACCGAGAGAAATTCAATTCTCCGCTTGTAAGCATTTTGGTCAGGCTCGTCGATCGGACTGTGGTTGAAGAGGACTTGCCTTTGTGGACGTATCTAGTGTGTATTTCCGTAGTGTGGTGGGGTGAGTCCTGGGGCGTGCTGGTTTTGGGTGGGGCATACCCTACGAGACGGAAAAGCGTACATAAGAGAGGGCCATGTCCACCCAGACGCCCCAGGACCCTGGTCCCCCTTTACTAGATGGGTGTATTTAAACCTAATGGCTTTGTCCTCCACATAGTATTTATTGAATGAGGTTTTTAGGCTCAAAGCTTCATGGGATGATGCTTGAACCAAAAAGCCTATCATAGATTCCTGGATTACTTCTCTTGGCTACTACTGTTTAAGGAAAATATGAGTCAGTACTAAAATAAATCAGCTTTACAATAGATCACACTACTGACTATGTTTGGAAGAAGTGCTGTGTCATTAACAATTGATTTTCACCTCTTTGCAGTCAGTGATGCAGTCAGCTATAAAGGATATGATAGTGCTTACATGCTGCTTATATGACTGTTACACCCACGATCCTGTTTGCGAAAGATTGATTAAAGTTAGATTTGATTTGATTTCCATTTTCTGATGATTGACAGGTAAAGACCGGTGGATATGACTGTGTTGGGTAATTAGCTGGACATCGTATTATGTCATCTCTACCCCAAAGGTTTGAAGTGAGTCAAGCAACGGTAAACATGAATCCCATTAGCTGTGATGTGGCAATACCTAAGTTTGGTTACCGAATTAGTCAGTGATCTCAGTGTTGTCATGTAACAGAAGGCTGTCTTGCTGTGTTTTCTTGCTAACATGAGATTTTGTGGTGGTGATTTAGACAATGGCTGCTTTTACCTGAGAAACTGTAGGATGACTCTGTGAAGTCTGGCAGTCTGAAAAAAGGAAGAAGAAAGAAAGTGGTTTAAAGAATGTCAAACCTCAGGGTTTGTTTAACAAGTAACAAAAAGCCCACACAATCCACTTGCGAATCTAGGTTTATAGGTTTCACGGTATGAGCCAAATTGAATAAGGCTCACTTGAAGTCATCTCCCTCCAGGAGTTTTCTGTAGGTGGCGATTTCCACATCTAGGGCGAGTTTGACGTCGAGCAGCTCTTGGTAGGCCAAGATCTGTTTGTGGAGATCAGCTTTAGCTGACTCGATGGCAGACGTGAGGCTGGCGATCTGAGCCTGGTACTCAGCCACGCCCACGCTGGACTGGGCATTTGCCTCTGCCAGGCTTTGCTCCAGTGATGCGTTCTGGGAAAACAAAGAAATAACATTATTATACATCGTTTTACTTTCAATTCCACGTGGTGTGTTCTTGAGAACACTATGCTGTATTTACCTAGTAGTTTTGACATGACACACATAAGCCAAGGAGTAAATCCTCTGTATGTGCATCAACGTCCCAGAAAGTACCTACATTCTCATCTCAACATTCTCAACATGTGTACTGTGCCCTGTAGTCGCGTGTGTGATGTCAGAATGTGTGCGAGCTAGGCTTGTACTTTCTCTGAGAGCGTTCACTGTGAGAAGTTGTTCTTCTTGTCTTGTGGTACCGACGTTCAAACCGCATCCTGTGCCTTCTGTTTCCTGTACCGGTCAACTGTGATTTATGGTAAATATGTTAATCGATGAGAACTGTGCTATACTGTGTCTTGGGGGTATATCTTCGGTACCCAAACATGCGACGCAAGCGTTTATTTTCTATTCTGTCGGTTTACAGAATTGCTTTCATTCTTAATAAGGTTCCCAGAATGAAAAAATCCCCCACAAAACACAGGAAATCATTTTTATATTACGGGAACTTATATAACCGAACTGTATCTGATAATTCAGCAAAAGGGCTTTTCAGAAGCACCGATTCAGAAGTCACGGATTAAAGCTTATCTATTACAAATCAGTAGTCGTCATAAGTCGGAATGATGATGTCACCAATCTAACAACTTACACAAAAATCCCTGGCCTGCTCAAAGAGAATCTAGATTGTAGTTATTATTTATATAGGTGTCAGTCAGAAACATGACTTTGTAAATATGTTGTCATGAAATTGACCAAACAACCAATCATGTGGCAGAAGCACAATATATAAAATCATGCAGATACAGGTCAAGAACCTCAGTTAATATTCGCTTTAAGTGTCTGAATGGGGACAACATTGGGTCTTACTGACTTGTGGAATGGTTGTTGATGCCAGTCGTTTCAAAAATGCATCTCATCTCCTGGGATTTTCACTTAACGTGATTTGATGCTCGCTGAACGATTTGCGTTTTTCGTTATTTAAAGGTAAACTCTAGAGAATGTAAAAATCCCAAGAGATGAGCAGTTCCTAAAATACTCAAAGCAGACCATCTGGCACCAAAAAGCATGCCATGGTGGGCGTATCAGGTGTATATCAGGTGTTGCTTATTCCAACATACAACACACTGCTTTCAGTAAGCTTTCAAACGTATAATACGTTCGAATTAAATGTATAATATGTTTGATTACAAAATTACAAAAGTGTTTAATAGGCATTCTTACGTTATGTGAACGCACAATGTAAATAGCACTCACTTGTGTGATTAGACCCTGTAACTCCAACCCGAGCGCCTGTAGCTCCTTCCTGGCTGCTACAGTCTCGGATTTGGTTGATGACACGGCTTCTGTGCTCTTAGCGTTAACAGTCTGTATTTCATCCATCTAAAGACGCGAGACAGAATATTACTTCATTTCTGGTTTGATTCTGCTAATCAATTTAATTTCAGCAGTAACAGAAACCAAAGAGAAGAATTAAAGATAAACTCCTGAGGCGTTTGTTATATGCTCACCTTGAGTTTGTAGTAGGCTTCGGCTTCGTCTCTGTGCTGCTGGACGGATTTCTCATATTCCGCACGCATCTTGTTGAGTGCTGAGGAGATGTCAAAGGACTTCCCAGTGTCCACTTCAATCATGGAGACAGAGGTGTCCATGGTCGTTGTGCCCAGTTTGGACTGCAGAGAAGAGAGCTCCTGGAGAGAGATGAGTGCGCAATGAGTAGAGATTTACTAAAATTTATTAAAAAAGAAACAGAAAAAAAGTCTAAAAGTACCGATTCCTGAGTTTTGCTGACAAAGTCCAGTTCATTCTTAAGGCTTGACAACTGCGCATCCAGATCAGTTCTTAGGTCAGATGCTCCTTCGACATCCTAAAGACAGTAGTAAAGCTAAATAAAGACATATATGCTTACAATAATGAAACTGAATCATGTTGTTCTCCTTACCTTTTTCATGGCAGCGATGTCAGACTCAAGCTGGAACCTGACCCCTTGCTCAAAGTCAAGCCTTTAAAAAACATACAATAATATTGTTTTTGAGGAAACTACAGTAAGAGAGAAAATCTAATGTAAATACAGGACAATAGCATGCAAAAGCAACACAATGCAATATATATATATATATATAAGATTTTGTTATGCTTTATAAGCAGACTGAAACACATACTTACTTAGCTTTAAGCTCATGGGCAGTGCCACGCACATTGTCGAGCTCTATCGCCAGTTTGATAGTGTCGAGTGTGAGGTTCTGCAGAGTGTTGCGATACTCGTTCAGCTGGGTTTCATATTCCACAGAAGTAGTGCTTGATGATTCTGGGGACACGTCAGTTCCACCGGTCAGTTGGGACAGCTTGGCTTCCAGTGCAGCGTTCTCCTGCTGCAGTGCACGCACTTTGATCATGTACCCAGAGAAGCGGTCATTCAGGGTGGACAGCGTGGTTTTCTCAGCTGCACGAGACAGGATGGGAGCCACAGTTGGGCCCAAAGCAGGACCACCGGCCAGAGCTGAACCTGCAGTCAGACCACCAGCTGCAATGGTGCGACCCATGGCAAATGCTGGGCTTGGGACTAAAACTCCAACACCTCCACCACTGCCCAGTGCCAACCCTGCACCACCTATACCCAAGCCCAGACCTGCTCCAATTCCAGAGCCCAGACCAAATCCCGAGCCCAGACCAAGTCCAGCCCCCTGACCAAGCCCAAGACCAAGACCAAGTCCAGCTCCAGCCCCAGCGGCAGCACCAGAACCCAGACGCAGACCAAGCCCCAGGCCTGCTCCAGCACCACCATACCCTCTGGCTCCACCACCTGCACCTGCTGAGAGACCAGACATCCTGGAAGAGGACAAAGAGTAAGACAAGGACATTATAGATGGCTATGGGTCACTGGAACAAGCAGTGTGATGAAAATAGAGAATAGAGAAGACAGGGAGATTGCAAAGGTTTATATAGAGACAGTGTTAAACAGGGAGGAGAAGGAAGAGCACCTAGCATGTGCCAGGACTTGATGCTATGCTTTCTGTGCCACACCCACATTCCCTGGACTTTGAAATGATAAGTTCTCCCTGAGGGAAGAGTCTATGCTTTACGCCTATCAAGCACTGAATGATTAATAATGCACTTAAACCTAGTCACGCACACTTAATCTTCTCATCTAACTCTGATTCTTGAGACACTATTGGAAGAGTTTCTGAATCTTTTTTTGGATGGACATTTCAATCATTTCAATCATGGACATTTCAATCATCACAGCCATACAAAAGGGTCAAGGAACACCAGTATATAAAAAGGGTTAAAAAGACTTTCCTCAAATGTTTTCTCTGTTTTTTGTATATGTCTTTTGGTTGTGTATCTCAAACACACAAAGCTCACCATGAGATCCTTTCTACAACCCAAATTCCAATGAAGTTGGGACATTGTGTAAAACATAAATAAAAACAGAATATGACGATTTACAAATCCTTTTCAACCCATATTCAATTGAAAACTCTACAAAGACAAGATATTTAATGTTCAAACTGATAAACTTTATTGTTCTTTTTTGCAAATATTCACTCCTTTTGAATTGGTGCCGGCAACACATTCCAAAACAGTTCGGACAGGGGCAACAAAAGACTGGGAAAGCTGCAACATTCCACACGTGGACAATGCGTGTATAAGCGTGTATAAATGGAGCATCCCCGAAAGGCTCAGTCGTTCCCAAGCAAGGATGGGGTGAGGTTCACCACTTTGTGAACAACTGTGTGAGCAAAAAGTCCAAAAGTTTAAGAACAACATTTCCCAACATGCAATCGTACGGAATGTAGGGATTTCATCATCTACAGTCCATAATATCATCAAAAGATTCAGACAATCTGGAGGAATCTCTGCAAGTAAGCGGCAAGGCCGAAAACCAACATTTAATGCCAGTGACCTTCAATCCCTCCGGTGGCACTGCATTAAAAAACGACATCATTCTGTAACGGATATTATCACATGGGCTTAGGAACACTTCAGAAAACCATTGTCAGTGAACATGGAGACCCCGGACTGAAGCAACTGAAGTTGCCACTTACAAAGCTTCACCTTAGTGTCCTTAGTTCCCAAACGCTTATTGAGTGTTGTTAAAAGGAAAGGTGATGTAACACAGCGGTAAACAACTGTTTTGGAACGTGTTGCAGGCATCAAATTCAAAATGAGTGAATATTTGCAAAAAAACAATAAAGTTTATCAGTTTGAACATTAAATATCTTGTCTTTGTAGTGTATTCAATTGAATATGGGTTGAAAAGGATTTGCAAATCATCGTATTCTGTTTTTATCTATGTTTTACACAACGTCCCAACTTCATTGGAATTGGGGTTGTATGTAGCACCTGCCTTTGGTAGAGATCTGCCGATTCATCAGAAAACTTTTTTTTAACAGAGTTGTTCATAAAATCTGGAATTTGACAGGCTGTGCCTAGTCTTGAAAGCCTAAAGGAAAGATTTATATAGCGCTTTCTGCCTGAAGCATTGGCATCACCTGCTTGCTTCTGTCAGTTGAAGCATAGCGTCTCTCATGTCAAAAATCTGGGACCCCGCCAAAGTCATCATTGCATAACCATACAGCCAGTACCTGGAACAGTGCAAACTCAGCAACTCTGTTCGTGTTAATGGAACTACTTTCATCTCTGCTGTATACGTTTCCACTTCATAAAGTTACTAAAATAGCATTTTAATCATGTGTTCAGATTTTGGGTTGGTTTTTGACGCAGCACTATTCAGTATTCCTGTCTTCTGAACACTGGTGCATTAAATCTAGCAGGTGTAATGTTTAACAAGAGCTACCATCATGATCATTTTTTGTTGTTGTTTTTTTTTCTCTCTTCCTCCTTTCTCTTCCTTCCTGTAAATCTACGTTCTGTATATTCACTAAACAGTGTTCAAAATGTAACAAAATGGTGCAAAGCAAGAACCCTAGCTATGCCTATTGTTAGCAGCCAGTAAATGACTGACTATACAATTCATCTTCTTGGCCGCTTATTTCTTTTCAGGGTCACGGGGGAGCCTGTGCCTAGCCGGCCACGTAGGGCGCAAGGTAGGAACAACCCTAGACAGGGCGCCAATCCATCGTAGGGCGCGCACACACACACAGGCCACTTTTGAGACGCCAATCAACCTAACATGCATGTCTTTGGACTGTGGGAGGAAACCGGAGGACACGTGGAGGACATGCAGACTCCACACAGAAAGGACCCAGACCGCCCCACCCGGGGATCGAACCCAGGACCTTCTTGCTGTGAGGCAACAGTGCTACCCACCGAGCCACGTGTCACCCACTGACTATACATTCAAAACTAAATGAAAGTATTACCTACAGTACTACAGCACTACATATATCACACGCACATCGCCCAGATGGTGTGTAACTGGTTAAAGAGGTTAAAGAATGATTCAGGAGTAACTATAGCCTTCCTGTCTGCTCTAACCAGTTTGAACGTTCTCCTCTGTCCTATCCTTCAGCATGGACTTTCCTTCTGCAGAACTGTTTGTCGCTGGACGCTTTTTTTGGGTTATTATTTTTCACACCATTCTGTGCAAACTGTTGGGCATGAAAATCAGCAGTTTCTGAAATAATTGCACCAAACCGCCTGTCACCATGACACCATGTCACCATGTACGTAAAGAAAGTACCTAAATTAATACAATAAGGAACAGATAGTGAGTCTTGTTATGCAAACACTGCTTCTGTTTCCTTTTGTGCTGCTATTGTTGAATCAGCAAAGGCATGAAGTGGAGGTGGAGAGAATGAGTACATTCTAATGGTTTCTAATGGCTATGCAAAAATATGCTAGACGGAATTTTAATGATTTAGTGTGTCATTTAATTGTGTGTGTGTGTGTGTGTGTGTGTGTGTGTGTGTGTGTGTGTGTGGATGTGTGTGTACGCTGTCACAGATCTGAACATGCTGGAAGCAGGGCCATGTCAACAAACTTTCTCCAAGAGTATCACCTGCAAGGCAGTGGAGTTATAACATGTACAATGCCAGAACTCACACTCGAAATGTGCCTCAGCAAGTAAGGCCTTATAAGGTCAGATATAGGGAACATTTAATGAGGCATATGGTTTACAAGAGTAGGAGCCTTGTAGAGTGGAAAATAATATCAAATGGGTGTAGCAGTGTGGTAGCAACTATATTGAGCTTTGTTTAGAATTTAAATATGAACTATATATGAAATGTCTAAATAGTATATAAGCAGTAGTAGTAGTCAGTCATCAGTCAGTCATTATCTGTACCGCTTATTCCCAGTTACGGGGTCACGGGGGAGCCGGTGCCCAGCCGGCA
>JANCOA010000047.1:16033264-16044089 GCA_024363135.1 Leptodoras oyakawai
AGTGTGAATGTGTGTGTGTATGAGCCCTACGATGGATTAGCGCCCTGTCTAGGTTTGGTTCCTGCCCTTGCGCTCAGTTGCCGGCTGGGCACCGGCTCCCCCGTAACTGGGAATAAGCGGTACAGAAAATGACTGTCGATGCGCATTTTCTTGTATTCATTTTTTCCGCAGCTTCACCATATCTCTCATAACTGAGTGAAAACATTCCTTTTTTATTTTTGAAGAAAAGCTATTCAAAATAATGTGGCTTTTTTTTTATTTTTTTTTTTAGGAAAAACTTACACAAAGAATTTTGGTGTCCTTTAAATTAAAGCTTGCTTCCCAAGCAGCACTAAACCGCATCAGTCGGTTTAATCTTTCTTTTAAAGTGTGGGCAAAACGCTTTGTGTGGTGTGAGTCCAGCTTCCATATTTCAAGCATTGTCCATAATGACAGCAATGTTGTGATTTAGCTTTTACAAGCTCTGACTCCAAAACGGCTGATTTCCTCGGCTTTGTTTAACTCGTAAAGAGGGAGAGTACAGAGCTCGTCGTTTCCCACTCTCCGGTGATCACACGTGCTGTTATAGTGACATGCGTAGCTCTGGGTAGCCCCCGAAGTCCACCTGTCTGTGTTTATCGCCACACTGTCGGCCTTTTTCAAAGTTCTCATCAGGTTTGCTTTTGTTTTGAAGCCGCGGCTCAGGCTGAGGTGAACGAGAGCATGACGTGTGACGTGCTAGTGAGGGAGGAGCCCTCAGCTGTTCAAAAAAAATGCTGTTACATACCTTTAGATGGCATTATAAACAGGGCGCACGTGATTCTGTGATATGTCCACGATGCACATCGTCACTTTTTTGCATCACACCCCATAGTGTCTGTTAACAAACTACAACAAACTACAAACATTATGGTACATGATAAGAATCCATTTTATGATTTGTGACTCAGGGAGTGTTTAATAGGTAGAGTCTGAGGGAGTCTCACTGGAACACACACACACACATACACACACACACCACGAGACTCTATGCAGCAAGTAACAGATGACCGACATATTTCCCCCCCAATACGAGGTGTAGTGCTGCATGATTTTTTTTTTTAATGGCGAACCCACAAAAACACACCTGACCTGCAAACCCCGCAATGATTCCGAGAGTTATTTCTATACTTTGGCCCGTCTCGTCCAAACCAGCCATATCGTTTCTACTAAGCTTACCTGAATCTGCCTGACATCTGCCTAGAGAACACCAGATGTGCATCCTGAGCCGACAGAAATGGTCAGATGCCTGCTGAGTTTGGTGAAAAGCATTAGGCGATTTGGCTCGTGATTTTCTCCGAGAAGGACAAAGACCTGAAACTCTGACATTGCAGATCCAGGAGCGCCTGTAAATCCGAAATTACTCAAGTAAATGTAATCCTGTCTGGAAGGAGCTTTGGGTGCATTCTCACAAGCATGTCTCACAGTCCGGCAGGTTTATTTTTCTGTATTAGGTTTTATTTTTGTTTGTTAGTTTTTATTTATCTCAATATCTCACATCACCTTTAAAATTAAATAAGCTTTTTAATCTGTATACTGCTTCTTTATAGAATGATGTATATGAGGGATTTCTTTGTTTGTTTCTTTTTTTTTTCTAGATTCTGAACAATAAATAAACAATAAAAGGTCTCGCTGGGTATTTCTTCACCAATAACGTGCATTAGGACACCTCAGAAGAGAGCAGGCGCTAAGTAAGTGGCCTTTTGTCATTAAAGTGTGCATTTTGTGTAGATGTCATGAGTTTTCCCAACATGCCTTGGATCACAGGGAGAGCTGGCCTGTACACGCATCACTTTAGACACCAATAGGAGTCGGCATATGTCATTTAAAAATAGTTATTTAATTAGTGACCATGTCTCATTGGACTTCATGAGGACCTAAATGGTTAGAGAGCTTTTCCATGATTTTTGACGTCTTGGTGTGTTTTTTGATATCTTTGGTGTTCTCAGTCTGTTGTCTCGCAACCGAGTATCTCTTGTTCTAAGTAGGTTTGTTTTTCTTTTCTTTTTTTTTTGTCGTCTCTCTCTGTGTTGTCTTTGCTGTAGAGCATATCTCTTGACTGTACTATGAATCCAAAGCCAATGGCAGAACAAATTGGGTTCAAACCTCCTTAAAGGAGGGTGTGCTCTGTAACACTGGTGTTTATTTGAGCAAAGGTACTTCAGCTTTCTTGTGTGTAGTACTGAGTCAGGCAGCTCACCTCGTCACTATTACTGTAGTAAGGAAAAGCGTTGGCTAGCGTTCTCCACTGAGTGCCAGCATCCTGTGAACCTTTCTCTCGGGAAGACCTACGGTATAGGTTTCCTTTTTGCAGTGTGAAACTGAACACAGACGTTCAGTTTCATGTCTTTGTAGAGTCGTTCTGCTTCATATAGTTTTATACAGTCATGGAAACAGTTTATTGAAAACGTTCAGCCCAGCTTGAAAAATAATACGTATATACATCTAGGCACGTTTGAGCATAAAAATATCCTAATCTGAACTACACATTTTTCCTCCCACATTGTCTGTTTTTCAGATTTCAGGCTGTGTGTGTTCTGAAATGATCTAAATGATCCTAAAGTTAAGGGTTACGTAATACAGGCGGTTGGGTCTCACACGTGTGTTCTCCACAGGGAGGCAAAGCTCTGATGATGGAGAATGGACAGAGCACAGCCTCGAAGCTTGGCCTGCCGCCCCTCACCCCTGAACAGCAGGAGGCCCTGCAGAAGGTGACCGCGTTTGTGTACCTCTGCAATCTAACATTCACAGCAGTACTTCTGGAAAGCATGTGATTTGTCTGCTAGTAGTATTCTCAACTTTGCAGTTAGCAGATAGCCTCTAAGATGCGTCCTGCCCATGCTGATTTTGTGTTGAATCTTCCTGGCTTTCTCACAGGCAAAGAAGTATGCCATGGAGCAGAGCATTAAGAGCGTGCTGGTCAAGCAGACCCTCGCCCAGCAGCAGCCAATTAACAACATCCAGGTAGCTCATCTGGATTTCTTTTAAGGAAACCTTATTGTTTTTGAATCATTGCAAGCCTTTTCTCACTCCACTCTTTCCCACCCAGATCCCTAATTCCTTACAGATGGCCTCACTGACCATGGCTGGCTTCGGTGACTCGCTTTCACCCTTACAGTCGGTAAGCATGCGATTTCACATTATTTAGAGGTTTATAAAAAGATACCTGTACTGCTAATAAGGCAGGAATGTGGTCTGCCTCCATTTCTTGGCATACATGCAGTTGCTCAGTACTCATGTGTGTAATGTCAGGAGGTAAAGTAGAGCCAGTGCTATGTCTTCGGTGCCAGTATGTTCACTGTATGCTGGTTCTATCCTCAATCACTGAAACACTCGTTCTAAAGAATACGTGCTTTTTAACATTAGGTTTTATTTCATTTCATATGGTTTGGGAATAGCTTGCGGTCTGAGTTTGAGTGTTTCGTTTCAGGTTGCAGCACAGCGGCAGCGGGCACTTGCCATAATGTGCCGTGTTTACGTGGGCTCGATCTACTACGAGCTTGGAGAGGATACCATTAGACAAGCGTTCGCGCCTTTCGGGCCAATCAAGAGCATCGACATGTCTTGGGACTCGGTTACGCTTAAGCACAAGGTACGAATCTTTTAAGTGTTCAGTGTACAGGTGTGACTGAGTATTATTTTATTTATTTTCTGACCAGATGATGTCCTGTCACACTCCACAGGGTTTTGCATTTGTAGAGTATGAGGTACCGGAGGCAGCACAGCTGGCTTTAGAGCAGATGAACTCGGTCATGCTGGGGGGCAGAAACATTAAAGTAAGTCGTTATTTTCTTACTATAATTGATCACATTGGCCAGAACATTAAAGAGCTTGTTTTAATTTAGGTTTACTGTGATTATAAATAAAAGAATTGCTATAGATTCATTAAAAAGTTTCTGTTTTCTCTAAGGTGGGACGGCCAAGCAACATTGGTCAAGCTCAGCCAATCATAGACCAGTTAGCCGAAGAAGCCCGCGCCTTTAACAGAATCTACGTAGCGTCCGTGCACCCTGACCTGTCAGACGATGACATCAAGAGCGTCTTTGAGGCCTTTGGGAGAATCAAGTCCTGTATGCTGGCACGAGAGCCCACGACAGGGAAACACAAGGGCTATGGCTTCATAGGTGAGAATTCCGCCTCCGCTTTTATTCGGTTGTAAATACTGTGTATGCGGCCGAGAGCGGTCAGTCATAGCGGAATGCTATTCTCTACATATGTCTCGCAGGGGATAGAGGAGGGGTGGGGGCAGGTTCCTCACATGCTTTCATAGTAAGTTTTTGTTTTTTTGTTGTTGTCGTTATTTTCCTTAGGCTCAGTTGCGGACAATTTGCCATAAGTGCCCTCTGGTAATTACACAGTAAATGACACAGTGCTCTGCCAGAAGATTTAAGTTGAAGCTTTCTCTCGTGGATTTCGACTCTCATATTGTTATTCCCTTCTTCTCTAGAGTATGACAAGGCCCAGTCAGCGCAGGACGCAGTGTCCTCTATGAACCTGTTTGATTTGGGTGGTCAATATCTGCGTGTGGGCAAGGCAGTAACCCCGCCCATCCCGATGCTGGCGCCCACCGCACCCGGGGGACTGCCCCCAGCTGCTGCTGTGGCTGCTGCCGCGGCCACTGCCAAAATTACCGCCCAGGTAAGCCCCTTTTACTTCTCTACCATCTATTGTTAGTCAGGAGAGTGTGTGTGTGTGTGTGTGAGAGAGTGTGAGAGATCAGCTGCTTCCATTTGGCACTAGAATGGTTCCTTGTGTAAAATAAGGCAGCGTGAATTTTTTTAGTTTTAATGGACTTAGCAAAAGGCTAGAGGAGATACATGGTGTTGTATGTGAGGGCTTGCTTTTAGTCAGTTTAGCTTTTGACTGGCATGAAGACAGCATTACTTATATGAGACAGAGTTTTTTACATGCAGAAAGATAACATAGCGTGTAAACTCCAAAAACAGATGGCATGGAATCTTTCCACTCCGGAGAATCGGACAGAAGACTTCCTCAACTGTCTGGTAAATCCTTCAGGCAATTCTGTTCCAAGCACGCTGGTGCTTTTTTGTTTTGTGTAGACTTATAAGTGTGTGGAGAGACTTGTCTTCAGGACCTCCTAGATTTGCTGGTAATCATTGTGCCTTAGATGTTTGCTAGATGGTGAATGTTAATTGAACAGTCATGTAAATTCAGGTTGCTGATTGGGCAGCTGTAGTTTCAGGTGACTCAAGGTCCCAAGCAGCCCTCTCTGCTAAAATACAGAGGCAACCTTATGCCTTTTATCCAACTGGGTGCCTTGGCCCTTGAGTTATTACCTGCATCTCTTATTTCAGTTTGGCAAATACAGATCTGCATGTCTATTAATTAATATTTTAAGTGGATTTATCAGGATATCCACTTATTCTGTACTTTTCAATAATAGTCATTTAATACTGAGTGTGACCTTTTTATATTTTAACAAGATAACTGTTTTGCATTTCTTTTCCTGGATTGTCAGTCCATCATATAACATGTACTTTTGCCAATTCTATGCTACAGCATAATCTATAGACATATTCTTAAAGTACTTTATCTGGCCCTTTTAAACCTGTGATCTGTCTTATGTTGCCATATACTCGTCATATTTATATATAAATACACACAGCTAATTAATTATTCGAATAATTATGTAATTGTATTATACTTAAAATTGAGTATTTTTAACTCTTAGTTTAGCTTGTTTTGTCTTGTCATGATGGTGTTCTGTGTCTTTAGGCTTGGGCCTGTTTGCATTGAATGTACAGGCAGTAGTGTGTAAACATCTTTCAGATAGACTAACCGTTTTTAGTTTGCTGTGAAGATGCCAAACTGCTTGCTGCAAGATGTTATGTTGGCTTCTTAGTTTAAATTCTTTCCTTATTTGAATCCAAAGCCTGCTTTTCCTGCATAGTTAGAACTAAATTATTGTAGTTATTGTGTTGCATTCCTTATCTTCTCCTAGATCAAGATTTGCCAGTCTGGTCAGATGGCAAATAATGAGGCTCACACCAGTCTTTGGCTTGAAATTAATGGAAAGTAAAAGCAAAAGCGTATTTTTGAGTGATGCTCGGCTAAGCAGAATCATCCTTAGTGACTTACAGTGGTAGCCAAAGAACTGGATCTCAAAATTTCACAAAAGAGATATAAATCTACCTTTTGTGTATATAAATAAAAGGATTTGTTTGTGTGCTGCAGCCCTGGAGACATCATAAAAGGCTTATTTAACTTATTTCATACGGAGACCCTGCACAAGTAGACCTGGCAGGTGGCAAAATGCATCACAATACCCGTCAGCGTTTGCACAGTGTTACACAATACACAATACACAATGTTCATTGATCAGCCATAACATTAAATCTCACTGGTGCGCATGGGGAGTGAAGGCTAGCCCGTCTGATCCGATCCCACAGAGGAGCTACTGTAGCACAGGCTGCTGAAACGGTCAACACTGACTACATTAGAAAGGTGTCAGAACATGGTGCATCACAGACCGGTCAGAGGGCACATGATCCCTGTCCACCAGCAAAGGCATCTACAAGGGGCATGTGAGCTTCAGAACTGGACAATGGAGCAATGGAAGAAGATGGCCTGGTCTGATGAATCAGGTTTTTTATTACGTCATGTGGAAGCCTGGGTGTATGTGTGTGGCTTACCTGTGGAAAAGATGCCACCAGGATGCTCTATGGGAAGAAGGCAAGCTGGTAGAAATGGTGTGATGCCTGGGGCAATGTTCTGCAGAGAAACTTTGGGTCCGGTCATTCATGATACATTGACACACACCACTTTCCTAGACATTGTGTAGACCAAGTACACCAAGTACTCAGTGCTCTCTTTCAGCAGGATAATGGCCCTGCTACACTGCAACAACTGTTCAGGAATGGTGTGAGTAATGGCCAAGGTGCTGAGGTGGCCTCAAGTTGCCCAGAGTTCAGTTTGAACATCTGTGGGATGGGCTGGACACACTAGTTCAATCCATGGAGGCTAGACCTCATAACTTGCAGGATCGGCTGCCACAGTTTAGGTGCCAGATACCACAGCACACCTGCAGAGGTCCTAACGGGTCAGAGCTGTTTGGCAGCACAATGGGGACCTACAAAATATTAGGCTTTAATGTTATGGCTGATTTGGTGCTTGTCACAATATTTAGCCTTGCTAACAGTAATCAAATGTTTTGCCTTATTAGTTACGTTTTTAAACAATAATGACAATGTCTCCAAAAAATACATCGACATTTTAATTTACTAAAGAAATGTATCTCTAATTGGCTGCTTCCAGAGTTAGTCATTGTAATATTGTGGGTTTAAAAGCCTTGAGACCACAATGAAAATCAAACTACAAAAGCCAAAGGGGAACATGCCAAAATACTAAGAACCTGACATTCAAACCTGATATAAATAATTTGTGATTGCATTTGTCTTTCAACTTGCTGCTGTTCAAAAGCCTTGAGACCACAATGAAAATCTTTGAATTTTTTTTACTATTTAAACTTGCAAATAAAAGTTTAATATAATATTCAAAATTCTGCATTACTTTTAATGTCACAATTTAAATGTAATACAAGTGTCATTGTCAGGTTTTCTTAAGTTTGGACATTTTCACCCTACATATCAGTGGATTTGGCCTAACATGTGTCAGGTTTTACACAAACTACAAAAGCCTAAAGGGGAACATGCCAAAATACTAAGAACCTGAAATGTGATTTGTCTTTCAACTTGCTGCTGTTAAATTAGAAAAGAATACAATATAAACACTTTCACTAGTGGTCTCAAACTTTTGTGCCGTATATGTGTATGTATTTATAAATATACATATGTTTATTCTAACACACCACACCACAATCAAGACCTCTGCAGCTTTTGGTTACCTTGTTCCAGGTGCATAAACAGTTGGAAGAAAATGTTTCTAGTAAAGTGTCTACAATCTTTATGATGTCTTACATGCAGCAGGCCCATGCCTTGTTCGTGTGAGTCTTTGTCTGTCCTTTCCTTGTCTTGTCTCGTCCTGTGTCGTCCTGTCTTGTCTGTACATTGTGTGTGCTGGTTAACGGGCGCTGTCTGGGCGGTGTTCCTATATGTCCCCCTCTTGTTACAGGAAGCGGTGGCTGGTGCATCCATCTTGGGGGCAATGACAGCTGGCTCGGTGAACCTGCCCCAGATCCCTCAGGCCGTTATGGCAGCCCAGGCCCCAGGGGTCATCACAGGTAGGCTGGGGCCTTACCATTCTGCTGGTTTGGAGCACATGGTAGAAGCGTAATGATGCTTCTATCATCATCACCTAGTGTGTCTAATATCTAGCATGCTTATTGTGTGCATGGAGTTCCAGCATCCTGTATATGTGGTGTGTTTGGGGTCCTACGATTATTCATCTGCAAAGTGTGAAATCAGTATTTAAGTTTTTTGCCAGACCAATGGCAATGCTCAGGCATACGCTGTACAGTTTTTAAAATTGTTGATCTGTCCTGACTAGTCCAACTGCACTTTTCTCTCAGCCTTGGTGGATTTAGAGGACAACTTGCACATGCTCAATATATAGTTGCACTCACCGTTATAAGGGCACTAGTTATATCTTCTGTCTGTAGTTTTTCCGTTACAGCCACGTATGCTTGGACGTTAAAGATGTGCTTATTTTGGCCAGTGTGGCCTCAGTGTTGTATTCATGACACAAGCGTTCTCTTGTACCGTTCTATTACTGGTACCAGTTACTGGTGAAGTTTGGAAAGTAATTTCCTGTCAGTAAGTCAGCTTGCGCTGATGTGTTCTGATACGACATACATTCTAATCTCTTTTAATCCACTGATGCTTGGCCAACTGATCATGCATTACTGCCCCTTACAAAACATTTAAAGCAAAGATTTATTTCACCTGAAAATTGACCTGATGCCTGGCAAGAAACTTGTATAGCCTATGCCTGACGGTATTTAAAAAAAATTACGGACCCTCTGGAATTATCTGCATGAATGGTCCCTAGTGATTTTGTATTAAGTACTTCCTTCTATCTTTAGCAGCCAGTCATGCAGACTTGCACATAATTCCAGAAACGTTCTTTAATCCTTTCTACTGTACAAACTTTGCACCCTGGTTGTGTTTCTTTGAGAGCGCTTATCTTTACAGTGTTATTTTAATGAGAGTATTGGTGTGCAGTAATCTCATGGATTGAAGCTGTTGGTACTCATTTTTTTAGCAGGCCTTTTTTGTACTGTTACTTCTGTAGTCTGTTAATATCCTTTTAAAACGTGCTAAGCTAGCTTATGTTCACACCACTCTCTTCCCCAGGTTTCTTTAGTTTACTACACAGGTACATAGTTGAATATAGTCTGTCATAGGATCTGTCCACTAATAGATTCTGTTTTATTCTCTCTCTCTCTGTCTCTCTCTCTCTCTCTCTCTCTTTCTCTCTTCCCTTCCCTGTCTTTACTCTCCACAATCACCCTGACTGGCCTCTTATTCCCCCCCACCAACCAAGTGTGAAGAGGACTGTTTCTAGCCCCTCCCCTCATAATCAAATCTCTCATTCTCATTGGCCAGTGAGTGCTGTATATTTTATGGAATTGATCTGGGTAACATTTCATCTGAACTGACTGACATGAGGGGGAGAACGAACTCTTAATGGTGCAGGGGTGTGGAGTTCATCAGTCCATGAGGAGGAAGACCCCATTTTGTCCAACCCTCATTTGTGTCTCTACACCTGATGTCCCTCTTTTGCAGTGTTTTATCTTTAGCAGTATTTTAAAAGTGTTTACTTTTAGAGGCAAGTAGCTATGCTGAGTAAATCACCAACTGCCCTTCTATTTTAAGACCTTTCATTGTAATGATGCTTTAATGATTTTCTAAAACAGTATATAATATTTTTAAGGCAGAATGGTGATGAGGCTTTGTATTTGAACTCCTGAGTCTTTAAAAAGAAATCCCTCACTTTTTTCACGCATAACTTTCAGAGGGCTTTTGTAGGTGTCCTGGGGCTGTGTTTTATGCTTGGTGTATACAGCAAACAATCCAACTGCTCCTTCTCTGCAGGTGTGACTCCAGCACGACCTGTGATACCTCAGGTGGGCTTGGTGAACCCTGTCCTGGCCTCTCCGCCAGTCATCTCCGCTGCTGTGGCTGCTGCACAAGAGGCCAAGGAGAAGAAAGATAAGGAAGAAGAAGAAGCAGCCCTAGACGGGACAGGCCAGGAGATGCTCAGCGAACAGGAGCACATGAGCATCTCGGGTAGCAGTGCCAGGCACATGGTCATGCAGAAACTGCTGAGGAAGCAAGAGGTGAAGATTTTGCCAATTTCTGAACAAACAGCCCCCCCACTTATCAGAACATTAGGTTAACCTGAGACACTTGGGGTGAAGTTGATGTGATTTTATTTCATTGCATATATTCTCAAGAGTGTCACTGAAGATCCGGAATCTCATCTTTACAAAAGTTTCATCATTTTGCCAGTAGAGACCAAGTTCTCCAGTGTTTTAATAGGGGCACATCAGTACCAATACTGCTATCGGTTATTGTATGTAGAGGAATTGGTGCCACACACACCACAATGTGAAGTGCAATGCACACAATGTATTGCTTTTCCATATTGACATGCAGAGTATGTGCCAAAATGAAAAGCAAAATCACGAACATGTCACATCGCTTGACCTCTTTTACTGGAAAAACAATACACAAGGATTTGTGTATATATATTTTTTTTTAAACCGTCATGCTGAATTTGTGTCACAATTGAATATAATACACCTTCATATGTAATCGCGGCACAACTGTACTGCTTTCCACCATGAGGTTCTTCAAACATAAACGCCTCCTTGAAAACTCACTGG
>JANCOA010000047.1:16095191-16106243 GCA_024363135.1 Leptodoras oyakawai
ATATATTGGAAGCTTGCATTGTTCTCAACTGCTGATTAATTTGTGACATTGCACTGCAGCAGGATATGTGGCACAGGTCAAGTCAACTAAAGCAAAGCGCCTCCACCTTTCCTCGACCCGAGACGTCTGATGTTACATCCTAATTTCACGCTTCTGTGCAAAAATGGAAAATGTAGCAACCACAGGTCAAAATTCAGGTTGCTTGTGATTTCACAAAAGATTTATTCATTTTGCACTGGAGGCGGAAAGAAAGCAGTAAAGTGGGAGGAAGGGTCTGGGGGAGGGTGATAAGAATATGTATTTTTTCTACTAATAAATAATAAAGATAGTAATCATTTCAAACCAAAGAAATATTTTAACAATATTTTTGTATATTGTATGAATATGAATAATGTAAAAAGAAAAGTGACAAATTGCTTAGTGTACATATTTTCATGATTGCACTTGGTTTAAATGGAAATGCATTCATTTAATTAGTTCTTTACTTACCATTGAGATGCTGTTCACGTCACTTAAAACACAAAGAGCAAAGAGTAGAGCGAAAACCATGGATTATATAAATGCTCTGCTCTCTCTCTCTCTCTCTCTCTCTCTCTCTCTTTCTCGCTCTCTTTTTTTTCTGCTTTCATTCCAAATTTAACACTGACAAATGAGGTTTCAAGCACCTTGACTGGACATGCAGGCTGTTCCGCATTTCTTTCTTTCAGTTAAATGATAAAAGTGGCAAACTCTCAACAGATGATGTTAATTATCTGGATAATACTGCATTCACCCAACATAGGCTCGAAATCTTAACAGTAAAGACAGACGATAGTATAGTTTAACACGTGTTTCCTGAGTTCAGACAACAAAAAAAATGATCTGTTCCCATGGATGAAGTGTCGTATTCGGAATAACAGATTCAATTTGTCTGAACAGACCTGTAATTTGCTTCTTTCATCTGGACAGTTTCCTTTAACACTGATCATATATACAGTATAATGGGTCTATTTTTGGCCTCATTTGTCCAGACAGGAGTGCTACAACTTTAGACACGTGGTGACTGGATACATGTCTGAAGCGAATTGAAGTTTACAGGCATTTTACAGCAGCCTCTCGTCATATTAAAGCTGATACCTTTCCTAATGTATGACTAAGACCAAATCTCACTTTTTAATGTCCATGTTAACAACTCTGTGGCTAATCAGTCAGACCGAAACGGCAGCGAGAACATTTTATCGGCTTTTAGATATCATCTAATGACATAATCATTAGATCACATCCACTTTGACACGATGTATCTTTTTTTTCCCCCATAGTCATATTGTTTTTAATGTGAAATGCAACAAGGAGCATGTGTAGAACTCCAAACATTAAGACAGATCATTAAAGCTAAGAGTCGTATCAGCGATTCTCAGACTGTTGACGTGGTAGTTTTGTCACGTGACATCACGTGCCACAGCGTGCCAGCACTACGTGTTGGTTAAAAGGTCTAATCTCTTTTCGTTTTTCATTTTCATGGACAGAAGGTCTGTCTTTAAAGAGGTGAAATGGAGACCCCTGTTTGTTCTGGACTGTATCTCTTTATTTCCTGCTCACACCATTTCACAGAGGTGGGACAAATATTATGAAAGGCCATATTTGCTCTTTTGCCTAGTCTAGAAGGGAAAAGCTAATAGCCAGCATTCTTTATGGCTTGGGTCAATTAGGAATAATATTATTTATGCATGTGTGGTTATCATTTAGAGCCCTAGATAATATCAATATCAATTCATTTTATATCGTTCAGATTATAAATGTACAGTCTGCAATATGTGACTTCTGGACGGTAACGTCCAGCTTACCCAGTTTCTCCTTAGGATATACTGGATATATGTCATTTTAAGTCAGTGAACTATGATGTAAAGCTTGTTTTTGAAGGATTCTGTCTTTTCCTATAGGTGCAAGAGATGAAGTAGTTTAAGTAAATGTGTATGATCATAATAGCGTTCAGCTTTCATACATCTGTCATACATCTCTTCAAACCGTTTGGATGGCACTATCCTGAGACCCTGAGTTATTCCCATCATTCGCACGCCATGCCACCAAGCGTTCCCTCATATACACAGCAAAGTATGTTTTACCATGCTGAAATGGAATGAAAGGTTTCTTCTCACCTTTACAGATCTGTTCCGTCTTGTTAGAGAACATCTGGAGAAGCTATCTGGAGAGCTACTTATTGGGAGTGGACTTTGAAGAAAAGAGACGTTATGTGTCATTTGGGAAAGTAAGGCTGTTGCAACGTTTTTATGTACTGTGCAATATTAAAAAACCCTTTGGTCCAGACAGAGGAACATGTCTCTGCTTTACTTTAGTGTGTTTCAAAGGCAAGGGAAAGAACAGCCATTAGCATTTGCTGCAGACTGGAGCGTCCTCCAGGCTCTTAATATGGCTCATAACACAATTACGCACTGGCCTACGGCCATGCTGACGAGAGACAACTACATCTAAAACATCTCCACATGCACAAGGCAATGGCTATCTTCAGACATGATGTGTGTTTGTGTGGTGGGCTACTCCATGTTGAAATAATTATATGTGATTTTGGAAATAACGCAGCAACATCCGACTGAATTACGAGTAGCATTATTTAGCCATTGCCGTGTCCATGTCAGTTATTTTCACATGGCTGACAAACATTTCCAAAGCTGCTCATTTGTGATGGGAAAGGACTTCTCTTGTCAGCGCTGAGAACGCTTGGTGATGAGGCGAACGTCAGGTTTGCCGACACACACGCGGGCGCCACACCAAGCTGTCAGAAGGTCACACAAACACAGGACACTAAGGCTCTATTGAGCATGTGTTTTCTCAGGTGAGCCTAAGCAAATGAGTCTTATGAGTAAAATGTGAAAGATGGGACCGTATGATATGCATTCGCATGGTTTAGCGTGTGTTTGTCTGTGTGTGTAATTAATGGGTGATGACTGACTAGAGTGTGAACAACTGCAGCCAAGTCTTTTTCCTTTCGCTCTCTCCTCACTGGGGCAGCTGGAGGGATTCCTGGCAGAGTGATTTGGGACTAAATCAAAAAATCACATTGCCAGGGATTTCCAACCAGCTGCAGGCCACTCGCGTCGACCAGTAAAGGCTCCAGACGTCCTCTTGCTTGTCCTCTGCCGTATTTACTGTACGTTTACCCTGCATCTCATTTTTCTGTACACAGAAGCTGGGCCTGGCCTTATTAATCTCCCAAAGACATAATCTCAGAGGCTACAAAGATACCTGAGGGAGAATAAACAATAACTTAGGAAGGCTAAAGCTGTGAAATCAATCCAAAGTTTTGAACATACAGTAACCGTAACTGGTTCCAAACCTAGCCTTTCATTTATTTCAGAGCATAAACACACTGACTGTCTCCAAGTGATGACTGTGGTTTTATGAATTGGAACGGGATACAGGACTTTGGTGCCATGCAGATGTATGTGGGAGCACAGTATAAAAACTACTTGTGGCTTCTGTGCTCAAGGTGGTCTTTGAAACCTACATGTGGAAAGAATTGGAGTTATCACCATCATACTTTGATGCATAAGTGTATGCTGAGGAAAATGTGTTAACGAGTTCATTAGGCACATGGACATGGTTCTGATTCAGTTTAGAACTTTTAAAATGAAGATTTAGTAGCGTTTGCAGGGGTGGGGGGTGGGAATGTGAGGCAAAGTGTTCAATGGGATATTTTATTGGTCTTGTAAAAAAAAAAGTTACTGCAATACTTTGATGCACATCTCGTTTCACCACAGATTGATTGGTTGATATTTTTCCCTGCTGACCAACCATTATGGAAGAAATACCACTTCTAATCGTCGGTAAAACGTATTATTACATGGCTTTTATCGGTAGATTCACTGCGTTCTATGGTCTGTTATCTCTGAAAAGTAGGCCGCTGCTCTGAATAACAGACCGGACGCAGTTCTGAGCACAGACGAACATAGAGGACTACGTCCAGTCGTATTAATCCATAGAAAGATGTCCAGTAATTTTTTATTGTTTGAGTAATCAAATTAACAACGTCAGCTCGTTTGTGACACCCTGTGGCAAAAAGTCATTACTCCATCAGAAAACACCATAAAGATTTTTCCTAAAATTTATTTTAATATTTACCAATTATGACACTAAGTAGGTTGTTCTTTGCTTAGGTTATGTTGCTATGGATACAGTCCAAATACATTTTTTATTTCTCTAGAAAACAGCCGTGCAATCATCAGGATAATGTAGAGCAAGCCTGATCGTTATTGCGGAATAAACCCCAACAGGTTTATTTGATGCTGGCGCTGTACATTATCCCATTTTCCCTGGAACAAAGCTGAAATGTCCACTGCCTTCAATCAGATCATGGCAGTGTATATATCTGTGATCTTTGGGTTATAATGTGGTAGAAGGCAGAAAAACAAGAATAGTGGCTTGAAAAAGATCAAGCACAAGCACATGAACTCACAAGAACAATGCCTGGCTCTGATAAGGTGACGATCACATGCTAAGCGTCACTTGCGATGTTTCGTGAGGTGCAGGACTTGGCTAGCTTTGTGAACAGATCCGGGAAAAGGCCGTGTTCACAGTGGCTAAGTTCCGCTCCTCTGAGACGAACTCTCAGGATGGCTGGAAGCCAGTAATCCAGGAACCATGGATTCCAAAGAGCAAGGAGCTCTGACCTAAGGTAAGCTGTTCCTGTAATACTCTAATGATCGTTTCTATACAAATGGGAAGGAAACGGGATCAGTATGCTGTCATCGTGACTGGGAGTAAACACTCTTTTCAGGGTGATCTGATTAAGTAGGTTCTTATGTATATGAAGAATAATAATAATTATCATATATAGAGACTATATAGGCTATGAGACTATGAGAGGGACTATGTTTCTCATATCCTCACAGGCAAATGAATGATTATTCAAACACAGCATCGCTTGAGCACTTTCATGTGTTGTTGTTTTAAAAAAACAGAAATGAACCGATCTAGACAAAGAACTACATCAAGAACCATTTCAAACAAGTCGTACACCCACAACATATATTTTGACAGGGACATCTGTATGTCACCCATTCATATGAAAAGGCTATACATATCCTAACCAACTGAATAGACAAGTCTTTACAAAATTACAAAAGCTAATGTATTACCTTGCAAGAATTGTTCAAACAACATGCCTTTTAGCCGTTGAGCTGTTAGTAATACATCATCAAGGGGCCATAATGAAAACAGCTGTCATGTGTGCATCAAGCAACATGTTTGTAATGGCATGAAGTATTCAAGCACAAAGTACAGCGGCTTACATGATGAAAAACCTCAACCATGTCAAAGACATGATACACACATGGGAAAACAGGAAGAAATCCAGTACGGTGGAAAGAGATATAGGTTAGGATGACCTATTATTTGGGGGGAATAAAAAGACTGTATTGGATTCTTATCCATATGGACAAGCTGTAAAAGGAAGGACAACTCAGAAGCAGGACAAAAAGAGGACTGGGCTCAACCTCCTGTGCCTACTGAGCTGATAACAGTTGGTAAAGCACGCACTGGCTCAGTTCAGCAGGAACCGGAGTTAGGCCCCTTACTGCACCAATGCCAGACATCCCAGCATCCTCCTCTGCACACTTCAATCGGCAACCCTAGGCATCAGAGAAACGGAGGAAGGCTGCTGTTTGGGCTTTAAGCTGATTCCAGAAGCAGAGCTTTTCCAGGCGGCCTTCTGACCAAGTCATTTTCGACATGTGTTTTCATTCAACAAATAAACTGTCAGATTTGTTCATCCCAGACACACCACCATGGCCTTTATTTACAGTTACTGAAGGAGAGATGTTTTTCATATTGTGCTCATTAAAATAAAAAATAAAACAACTTTTTCTTGCTTTATACTGTAGATATTTATAGGCACAGCGTAATCCTACCTCTCTTTCCTACTCTAAAGCGATTCTCCTCTGCAGTATGTTATTAATAGGCCGAGAAGGAATGTTTTGTCTCCTAGCAGGTAGTGTTTTGTGCGACTGCAAGGCTCCTCCAGGCTTTATGAGTAATCCTTACTGTCACATTATGGATGATTTATAATCTCTTTTTCTCATGAGAATGAGACCAATATGGGTAAGGGACTCATTTTCTCAAGGAGACAAAGAAGAATACTGTGATCGTAACAGCTACAAACCGATTATATATTTTAGTAGAAATATATTTAGCAGAAAGATGTTCATTACAGTTGCACAAGGGAGTAAACAAGGTACATACTAAAGAGCCTGAAGTGACTGCTAAAAGGGTCTTCAAGGATTCTTTCAGGTTTCCCTGGATAACTGAGGATTCCTATCTTCTACCGGAAACCTTTCGGATAAGGAGATTCTACAAAGGGTTTCCCCAGAGGCACAAGTGAAGAATCCTTTGGAGTCTAAGAAAGCGCTTCTTTCTTAGTTTGTCTCTGTTTCCTTGCTCCGTTCCCACCACTCTGAGAATCAGTGAGGATATTTATCATGATTAACAGCCCTAATTCCCTCAAAACAGAAGTAGTATACACTCAAATGAAACTTAGCTTCAGGGTGCCATATGTACACATACAGTGGTGTGTAAAGGTCTGTAGTCAAAATGTTTCTAATTTGCCTTCTTTTCTACTTTAATACAACCATTATAAAGCAACTTGAACAACAAATTAAAAAATCTTTACATTCATTTCAGACTTTTGTGGTATTTGCTTTAAGGACAGTTTGCATTTGACTTGGAGTCTAAAAGTTTGTGCAAAACATGACACACTGTAAATCAAAACACACATTTGCTAGCCTAACAATAATACAGAATCTTAATTATAATAATTTAAATGCTAATTAATTATAATAGCTATATAGAAATGTATTCAGTTTTTTTTTCATTTATTATCATCAATTATTATGAATTACATTATTATTAAGTATAATTAATAATTACAATTAATTATGAAGTGAAATAATACTTTAAATAACATTTTCAAGATATTGAACAATTACTTTTGTTGCTTTAAATATTTAAAAAAATTCTAAAAACCTACTACAGAGCCCTGGAGAGGCCATGTTTATTTTTATTTTTAATTCATGCTCATTATTTATTAAACTCTGCACAGGCTCTGCTCTATTTGTGAGCACGAATAAAGTAAAGCAGACGCACAGTTTAGTAAATCGTGAGCATGAATTAAAAATATAAAATAAACATGGCCTCTTCAGGGCAACCGTAACCATCTGTTTATTTCCCAATTCTAATGTTAAAAAAAAACCCAATGTGGTTATGGTTTCAATATGGTCTTAGCGTTTTGAACCCCACTCTATGCAGACCTGTTTATTTTTTCTTGCCTTCTTTCTTAATTCATTCCTTTCTGTCCATTTGTTATTTGACACTAAGTAGTTTTGTTGCCAGTAAAGACTAATGAACAAAATAGAGACTGTTTTCCCAATACTTGTCCACAAGCAGGCCGGAAGGGATTAATTAATTTCATCTCATGCAGAGCTTTTAATTGCATTATTGTTCCTTTACCTCCCACTTTAAACTGGCCCAAGAACAAACACACCAAAGCAGGACAATTATAGATAGTAAATATTACTGACTGCTTAGCTGAGATCAAAATATTTTTATCATTATAGAATGCACAACTACTTAATGTGTATAAAGGACCTTAATTCTTAAAGAATATTGTAGAATAAAGTGCACTGCTTATAATAAGCATGTACATTGTACATTTTAGAGTGTACTGAGAACATAGCTGGTGGCACTGAACTTTAGTTTGGGCATCAGTGGGCGGTTGGTGAGACATAAAAGACAAATGACGTGTTACGGCCCACTCAAGCTCTCGTTCCAGAGGGATCCACACGCTCTGCCTTAGGAGCTTAGAGTAGGTGGACAATGGGAACAAAGAAAGAAACAATGGCATGAATGTGATCAAACTGAATAACTAGAACTCCCAGGCCCAAACTTTCTTCACAAACCGTTCTTCACATACACTGAATGCTATTTTTCTTTTTTATATGAATAATCGTATAAGACGCCATGGCATTAACAGATTAACGGGTTAAATGGACTTGACTTGAACATTCACTTCTTGTTAAGCCAACTGGTTATACAGTCAGACAGTTTTTTCCCTACATGGAATTTGATTCCAGAGCATGTCATCTATCATAAGAGTCAATTAACTTCTTAAACAGTCACCACTGCAGTAGCATATAGGATATAACACTACATGCTGCACCAGCAGACCTCTAACTCCTACAATGTTCATTTAAAAGGTGCAGGAAGGCAGGAATTTAGATCTCCTGTAGCAAAAATCAATATCCAGAACATGTAGGAATATGTAATTCCTAATACAGATATATAAAAATAAACACACTGTATGTGCATTCACTATTATACTGGTATTATATAAGTCATCAGTTCTACATACTGAACTCTGCTAGAGCAATAAACACCATTCTGTTGAAAAATATCCCCCTGCTGATCATGATGATGATGATGATAATGATGATGATAAAGTGTTATCTAATAAGCCCCACCAAAATGGTGTTCAACCACGTTAGGATCTGTTAAGTGTGAAGGCCACAGCATATGATTTCTATCATTTCCATCCTCATCTAACCATTCAGAGAACTGTCCTGTGGATGGGGGCGGAGTCATCCTGAAAGAAACCACTGCCACCAGAACTTTTCCATCGCAGGACAAGTGTGATCATTCAGAAGAGCTTTGGATTTATTTGACTTGTCTTTTCTAAACCCCCACCCCCCTCCTTTTTTCTTGATCGAGCTGTATTGGCATAGACTCTGCATGTCTGTGAAAAACCTTGTCATCCATTTTAGACCAAATCCAATGGAGTGTCATCTGGAAACACGCCTCAACACATGAGATTAAGGATGTGGAAAATCTATTCGTAAAAGGTTGTATTTAATCTGCTTGGATTTACATCGCTGCATGGTGTGTGTCGCCTTGGTGGGAAGGTTCATTACAAATGAATATCAAGTTATTCTGATTGATCCCTTTATTCCTCTAAGGAAACATTTCTAAATCCTTATGAGAAAGGTCTCTTCCAGGATGACAACAACCCCAAGCACAACCATTGATTAGTATGAAAAGGATGCAAACCATGTACACTGAAGTACCAGAAAAACTGGTACGGGAGCCTATGCAAAATACATTGCAACCCCACCTATGCACTTCAGTGGTTGCTTCCACTAATATATATGAGTATATAAAGCAACAGACATCTATGGAAGCTTGTAGAGATGTTTCCCGCTGTGAGAATGTCAAGTTTTCACGATTGCGCGCGAGTCAGTGCTCATGAGATGGGTCATAGCATTTTGAAGTTTGGATTTTCATGTATGAGCATTTCAAGGGTGTACCATTGTGACTATAAGCAGCGTGGCCATAAAAAGACTCAAGTAACGTCATAATTCAATCAACAAACATCAGCGTGAGGACTGTGCAACTTTCCCTCCAGTATCCCCTGGGGGAACTACCAAGTATTTACTGGTATACCAGTTTTTCTGGTACTTCAGTGCACTATGGCCTCCATACTCATCAGATCTAAAGAGCTCAATTGAACACCTGGGAGAGATTGGATTTTGGGCCAACATGTTACACAACCCATAAACCCCCACCATCATCATCAAACAACTGATTGATCTTTTAGAAGAATGGTGTAGTCTCTAGTAGTAAGAAGAGTAATACTTATTACACAGAAATCCTTCATATAAATCACTTTGCCAGAAAAGGGCTGCACATGCATTGAAAGTGCACTGAAAAAAAATCAGTACTAACATTTTTGGAGCACAGGACAGCTAGTCCTCTTAGATATCTGATCATTCTGAAATTGAAAAATGGTCAATAGTAAATAATGATGTTCCATTCAAATAATGTCAGAGACGGTAAGAGCAGAGAGAGCACTTTTTGTGTTCTTCTCTACAATCCAATATCAAGAATCTAAAATAATATATTTTAATAGGCTGTTGTAGTCCTCACCAGCTGCAGTCCTTTTCTTTCTCATGCACCTTTAGGTTTTTGAATTCATTATAACCAGTTAATGTGCTCATTTCAACAAGAGATAGCTCCCTTTAATGCATGTGCAGTGACAGCAGCAGGTTTATCCCCATAAGCTCTAAAAGCAGGAGTACATTCAGGCTGTCTCTGTGTGCCTCTCAGTCTTTCTTCCAGCACTTCTCTAGGCTTCATGGCCACTTAAAAGGCACAAGCCCTCGTTTTTTTTCCAACCTATGTCAACAAAAAGGATCTGGGGAAAAAAGAACAAATGTGGTCTTTCATAGTCACAATAGGGAGCTAACACAAGATTAAAATGCATTGCCTGACTGCATTCACACAGACAAGTCAAGGAGAGTTAGGGTTCGTATGCGTATGTCTACAGTTCATGATCAGAGCCTGTGCAAGCGATTTTTTTCTCTCCATTGAACAGAAACCGTGGTGGCTTTTGCTTAGTGCCAATCTCTCAAAGGTTTGGCTGTTTTGACAATCTCAGACAGACACTTTCTTCTTTATGCTTTGTTCATTAGCAGGTATAAGCACCCATCTGACATAACTGTTCAATTAAAAGACAACTTGGATTTCGCGTGTCCATGTGTCAATGCGGTGATCCTGTATGAGGTAATGTAATGATTCAGCACAGAAAACAATTAAAACAATATAGTGACTTGCAGTTTTTAGCTTAAAAGTAAATAAGAGTAAAAAATATGTATTATGGAGTCAGTACAAAAAGATTTGACATTTCCAAATATTACATTTCCAAAAAAAATGAAATGTTAACACATAACATGATAACACATTACATAACAGAGCACCGTTCAGCCAAAAAAACATAATGAAGGCTGCTGGGTTTTGCATGCAAATAGAGAAGTACAGGGATTGGACAATGAAACTGAAACACCTGCCATTTTAGACCACAATAATGTATTAGTATGGTGTAGGGACTCCTTTTGATATACAGTAAATACAGCGTCAGTTGGTCTTGGGAATGACACAGTCCTGCACAGTGGTCAGAGGGATTTGAAGCCATTCTTCTTGCAGGATAGTGGCCAGGTCACTACGTGATGCTGG
>JANCOA010000047.1:16255217-16279990 GCA_024363135.1 Leptodoras oyakawai
AATCAACATAGTGACATAGTATTTATGAAATACTGTAAATCGAATATGCTATACATTTTTACTCTATACCTAGTGTTTACAGTAGAATCTAATGTAAAATAGATATACAGGTTAATAGAGATTATTGCTAGGACACAAAACAGTGTGTGACCGGAAACAGACTCTACTTTGGCTCGGGAACAAAACTGATTGTAGAAGAAAGTAAGTGCGATTTTAAAATGCATTACAAGGATCTTAATACACTTTTATATAGATTTACCATTAAGTTAAGCATTTCATTCCAGGTTATACAGATTATAGATATTGTCTATAGATATAAGTTTGACAATATTTCAAATAGCAATGGTTGCATGATGTATCAATACATATGCTTGAAGGCATTTTGCCAAGCTACTGAAATCTGTCTGACGGCAGCTGTTAATACTAGCAGTATGCTTACACTTGCAGTAAATAATCTAATTATTTACTGCAAAATACATTTCAACAGTGAAATCCTGAATGCTTATTTCAATCCCTCTTCATTTTGTTTGTCCTTTTTAATGTAATCAATTGTGCAATGTATTTAGGTACTAATGCTTTTACACTTTTACACAAAATACTGCTGATCCATTATTCTATACACTTCAACTATAAACTTAAAATATACAGTTAGAATTGAAAGTTCTTTATATAAGGGGATTACTGGAGAGTTACTGATATGGGACGGAACAGTGTGTGACTTATTCAGGAAACAACAAAATCTACTTTGGCCCAGGAACAAAACTGATTATAGAAAAAAGTAAGTATAAATAAATAAAAGAAAACCTAGTGTACAAAGATGATACTCCTATTTATTTCCATGAAGATCAGTTTGCTGTGATGCAAAAAAACAGATTAGTATTCTATATAATGTACTTTAACTTCTATATAATGTATGTATGGTTAAAAACTACAGATATCAATTACAATTACACACGTATACGGGCGCTTCATTAAATGGCATTAAATGAATTAAGACAAAGCAGTCTACTTACATTACTTGTACATTGGGAGCTATAGAGAAAATGTAATTAGGCGTAGTAGTGTGTGTCTACTAACTTACAGAAACTGATAATTGGCAAAGGCATACAACTACTGGTACAATCAAGTAAGTCTGCTTTGTATAGTGTATTCAGTCTATGAACTTATAGCACATAAAACTGCAAATGTTATTTGATAACAATATCCTTTGCAAATTCTTGTTATAAGCTCATAATGCATCATAAAGTTCAAATATAGCACTATAGTTATTCAATAATGATTTCACAAAAATATCTGACTACTTACTTACACGTTTCTGAAGGACAAAATGCATTCAGATACTCATTATTCACCACTGTAAGACGGTAAGTATAGGATTTACAGATTAAGTTGACTGTATACTTTACAGTGTTTACAGTAAGATAATATACTGTATGTGGACTAAGTGAAAGTTATTGATAAGAGACAGAACAGTGTGTGACTCAAAGCTACAGAATCTACTTTGGGTCTGGAACAAAACTCACTGTTGAAAAAAGTAAGGCTTTTTATTGCCATTTATATTGTTTAGCAGATTTTTTTTAATGTAATGTTATGAGGAAATGTGTTTTAATGCTAGGATATATACAGTGTATCATGCATTGTGTATGTGATTAAACAGTCTATTGTATACACTGGAGGCTGTAGAGAAAATGTAAAGAGGTGTATCAGTGTGTGGATAATAACTACGGAGGAAAACTGTCCTTTGGCAAAGGCATAAAACTGATAGTAAACACAAGTAAGTGCATACCGTAAATAAGGGAATGTCTACATTTTGTAGAATGCTTTCTTTAATCAGTGGCAATTTTGAAAAAGGTTGCATTTCTGCATGGGTGCTTTATGTATTTGTTATAGAGTATAAATATGTGTGAATCTTGGTGCTACCAGGATTATCTTTGGTGCTGGAACACGACTTATAGTAGAATCAGGCGAGTGTTTCAGTTCTGACTTTCCTATTCATATTTCATGTAAACTTGTAGCTCTAGATTTCTGATTTCTGTTTAAGGACAGCAATGTATAAGTATTTGATATAGACTGTAAGGGTGTGTGAATGCAAACAAGCTGCTCTTCGGGTCTGGAACACAACTCATAGTAGAATCAGGCAAGAATTGCTAAAATTTCTTTGTTTAAAACAATGTTTTACAAAAGATTGTTATTATTCAGGGTATACAGTTTAGAAATGTTGTAAGTTGTAGAGTATGTGATGGGTATTTTAGCAGTATAATCTGTAAACCTTGAAGGGTACTTTAGCTTTAGTTTGTAAACTCTAGATGATATTCTGGAGGACTGAGATGTTCAGGTTTATTTTTGGGTGCCAAACTTATGGAAACTGAATACATGCTTTTATTCACAATGATGCACAATGGTTCCATCAAGTTACTTGTTGGTTTTATATAGCTGTAATCAGAAATTCTAGAAAGTGTACTTCCTTATTTGTGGAGGAAAAAACAGTCTAATTGGATACATCAGATGTTACAGGGAAAATGATGTGAAGTGTAGCATTGTGTGTCTGATAACTATGGAAAACTTACTTTTGGCAAAGGTATAAATCTGCTAATAGAGTCAGGTAAGTGTTCATGATAATTATGTTCTTTTACTTATAAAGTCCTATGTGAATGCCAGAACTTTCAGTATATACATTTATATTGTGTGAACGTACAAAAGCTAATTCCATATTAAGGAATGGAATTAGTCCATACAATACATTAGTAAAAAGCAATTATTAATAGCTAAAAAAACCCCAATGCTTTATGTTATATAATGCAATATTCAAATATACGCAGCATACGCCTGCACATGTATTTGAAAGGCTATTAAGAACTGTGTGACTCAAGGTGCAGGACAATTCAAGTTAATATTTGCAGAAGGCATGAAACTTACAGTAAATTCAGGTGAGGCATAAATAATCTCTTATACTACTGTAATATTTCATATGAACATATTCATATGAAACATTTACAGAATACTATAAATCAACAATACTGTATATTTTTGCTATATAACTAATATTGAGGTTACTTAACATAATATAACATATAGATTAATAGAGAGTTATTGAAAGGAGACAGAACAGTGTGTGACTTATACTGGAGGGGACAGAATCTACTTTGGGTCTGGAATTAAGCTGATTGTAGAAAAAAGTAAGTGTCATTTTGAAAATGTAAAGCAAAATACATCCTAAAGCTGTAATATAGTCATTAATACATAATCACAGTTTAGAGATCAGAAAATTGTAATAACAATTTGTTATTTAACAACATGCTCAGTTTCTAGGAATAGTAACTTGATACATGTGGTAAATTCTGTATCTTAAAATAATGCATTTGCAACTTTTCCTGTGAACTGAGTCATGCTAAATTGAGGCAAAATGTAGTGCAAATTTACATACAACTTATAAAAGTACTGAATTACAAAAGTACAAAGGAATGAATTTGTGTGGGTTATAAATAGTCTTTTGTTTAAATGCGCAAATGGTTTTGTAATTCCTGAAATGTTGAAAGTGTATTATGGACAATCAATCTTCATTCCATTTGTTCTTCTTAGATCAGTTTGTGTGATGTATTTAGCTAGTGTTTACAGAATACCATAAATCCACTAGAAAATACTGTACATTTCAACTATTTACTTAAATGTAATGTAAAAAAACATATAAATATGGAGAGTTATTGATAAGGGACAGAAGAGTGTGTGACTTCTGGAAGCTACAAAATCTACTTTGGCTCTGGAACAAAATTGATTGTAAAAAAAAGTAAGTGTCGAAAGTTAGTAAAAAGTAAGTTTCAAATCCTCTGTATTTGTTTGAAGGCCAGACTGTTGAGATTCAAGATACTATAAAATGCCAGATAGAACCTGGAGAAAGGTAACTAAAGATTCTCAGATTTAGCAGCTACAGAGATAATGTAACAAAGTGTAGCAGTGTGTGACTAATAATTTTGGAGGAAAACTGACCTTTGGCAAAGGCATAAAAATGCAGGTTCAAACAAGTAAGTGTTTGTTGGAATTCAGAGCGTTTCTAGATTCTGTGTTATATATTACATGCATTTCACTACAAAGTGCAGAATTTAGTTACTTATGCAATAATATGAAAAATTGCATTGAAATGCTAGGTTATATTTCTGCATGATATGAATTATAATTCCAGTGTGAGAATTTCGGCATTATGAGAATTAATTAATTTATTCATAGTGGAAACAAGCAATTGGTTTTTGTATTCAGCTTTTTCTACACAAGCGACTAGGAAATCCTAATCATAAAAGATGGACATGTTAGTAATATTTGTACATGAGAAGAGCATGCTTAAGTATTTGATATAGACCGTAAGGGTGTGTGAATGTAAACACGGTACTTTTTGGGGCTGGAATACAACTCATAGTTGAATCAGGCAAGTAGTGATAAACCTTCTTTTTTTGAAAATGACATTTTATATAAGCTTACTCGTTTAAAAAATGTATAATTGTTCAGGAAATACAGGTTAGGAATGTTGCACAAGGTTGTAGAGAGATTTTAAAAGTATTAGCTGTAAATATTATGTTTGAACTTGAACTTGAAGCTCTTTTCAGAATGATTGGTTTGTTGGTTTTATATTATTGGAATTACAAAGGGCTAGAAAATGTAGGCATGTTATCTTATGTAAGAAGGCAAAATAGTCTACTGCATACATTATAAAAATTGAATGTAAACTTTAGAGTAGCTTACTGGCAACAGAATAATGTACATACACAATAAACAACTGTAACAATATTGACTGTATATTACTCTAATATCTTACATAGTAAAACTAAAACAAAAGCCAGTACATCCTGACCTGTCACTCAATGAAGCAAAAATAAAAGCTGAATCTTACAATTGGTGAAGAATACAATTCAATAATTTTTTTTTAAGTTTACAGACAGTTTTTTGTTTCACAGTGTAGATTAGGGACTATAAAGAAAATGTTATGAGCTGTAGCAGTGTGTGTCTAATAGCTATGATGCTATGAAATTTGGCAAAGGGATAAAACTGCTGGTACAATCAAGTAAGTGTTTGCTGTATTTAAGAAAGTTTACACTTTGTATATGCTGTGTACAATATGAATTTCACTACATTAAGAAGAATTGAGGCTACTGACCAAAAGTTAATCTTTGGTTCAGGTGCCAAATTGATAAGTCATAATTACCAATTATAATCAATCAATTATAAGTCTGAAAATCTCATGCTTTCAGGACTTCCTTAGTAGAATGCTCTTGAACATTACATTTAAAATGTGAATCTCATTCAGTTTGTGTCTGTAGTACAGTATAAATTAAACTGAAAAAATTTATGTTTCAACATTACTTACCTTCCGACACTTATTACTTATTATATATTAGTAAATAATGTATTTTATAGTTATATACAGTGATACTCGAATTCAGTGAAGTCGTTTGAAGGCAGAAAGTTCACATGTATTTGTCAAGCTGTATAAAACTGTGTGACTGGAAGTGCAGGAGGATTTAAATTAATATTTGGAAAAGGCACAAAACTTACAGTAATTTCAGGTGAGTAAATAAATAATCTGTTTTACTCACAGATTAAATGGTCTTGAAATGCCTGAAAACATGAATACTCATGAATGCTTAGTTGTATGATGTATTTAAAGAGTAAAGTTTTTAAGGAATACTGTAAATTCATTATAATATACATTTCAACTATATTCTCAATGTTTAGAGTTGAATTTAATGCAATATAGATGTCTAGTTGATTAAAGAGTTATTGGTAAGGGACAGAGCAATGTGTGTCTGGAAACAACAGAATCTACTTTGCGCCTGGAACTAATCTGATTGTAGAAAAAAGTAAGTGCTAAAATCTAAGTTTATGTACTTTATCTGGATAAATGATTCTAAACTATCAACTTTAGAATAGGCTTTATTTCAGTAAATATGTCATTATATGATTCAGTAGCTTTTTTATTAGTAGTTTATTTACAACAATTGCACAACTCAAGTCTTTAGTTCTTAAAGCGTTAGTGGCTTTTTGTTGCCGCTCATTGTTTACAGCAGATTTAGTTTGTTTTAAAAAATCTTTAATATTTCTCAGAAATATTTCTGCATGATCATGCCATGCATATATTGGATGCTAGTGAGAAAATGTTATGAGGCGTAGCAGTGTGTGGATAATAACGCACGAAAACTGCTCTTTGACAAAGGCATAAAGCTGCTGGTACAGTCAAGTAAGTGTTTGCTCTAACACTTGGCACAATATATTGGAATGAAGGTACATTAAATGAAGGTACATTAAATAGTGCAGGAAGGTGGACAAGTTAGTTCTGTAAGAAGAAGAATTCTAATAGTTCACATAAGTAGTTATTTAGTGCATGGAGTTATTGTTATGTTCTTTGCCAGTGTGTGAATACTGGAGGAAATCAAAAGTTGATCTTTGGATCAGGCACAGAATTGATAATTAATTCCCGTGAGTATATTATAAAACACAGTTCAACCCATTTAATTTGCATTTCATTTTCTTTGTTTGAAGTCATGCATTATGCATTTCATTGCCAGTTTCTCTTTTTGTCACTTCCTTACTATATTTGCCTAATATTAACTATTTTACACTATATAATATCATGCAGGTTGTATCCATACTTCAGTACAGCTTAACTTGCTGAAAAAATACAATATTACCAACAAAAAATAAACAATAACCAACAGCAATAATAAATATGCATTACTCTTAACATTTCTATTAACCTCAATGAACTATAGTGTCTTAATCAATAATATATATAGTAATTATAGTAATATAGAATGATATTCAAATATACCCAACATAACCGAAGGCCAAAATTGCACGTGTATTTGTCAAACCAAAAGAAACTGTGTGACTGCGAGTGGAGGAACATATAAATTAATATTTGGAGGAGGTACAACACTTACATTAAATTCAGGTGGGACATTATTCATCTTTCATATGAACAGTGTAAAAGATTTTATAATTCCCAAAATATTGAATGACTGTTACGCACATACTTATTAGAATAGTTAAGTGATATATTTAGGTTGTGATGATTGCAGAGAATACTGTAAATCCAGTAGAAGCTTCATTCCTACTATATACTTCTTTTTTTTTACAGCAAAATGTAATGTAATGTATGTTGATTACTAGATAGTTAATGATAGAGGACAGAACAGTGTGTGACTGGAGGATACAGAATCGACTTTGGCTCCGGAATAAAACTGATTGTAGACAAAAGTAAGTGTGCTACGAACTACTCCAAAGATCGAACTTTATTTCATGTGTGAAGGTCAGTTTATCATTATACAAAGTATTATTTTAAATTACAATAGAGTCTATATGATGTACTCTGACCCAACACTACCTGAACAATTACATGTATCAGATTTAATATTGTTTATAGCAGAATTAGTTAGTTACAAAAATCTTTTAAAGAAATGCTTTTAAATGCTTGGTTACATTTGTCATGAGCTCTAGTGTTTGTAGAGTATCTGATGTGTAGTATAATATCAAGAAAAGGAAGGACAGATGCTGAACTTCTACCTTTTTCATGTTGTTTATTGGTTTTATTGATTACTGAAATCACACAGAGGCAAAATTTTAGAAAGTGCAGGTTTAGGCAGGGTTACCTTATTCAAGAAGACAATTCACTCAATTGAAAAGAATAAATACAACTCTACAGAGAAAATGTTATGAGGTGTAGCAGTGTGTGTCTCATACCGTTGGAAAACTGACCTTTGGCAAAGGCACCAAACTGCTGGTACAGCCAAGTAAGTTTTTGCAGTAATGCATGTTTTGTATATTTTGTATCTTGCTACTTGACTTTCGCCATATGACAGAATAGGTTGTGGAAATGCAAAAATGTATTATATATTATAGAGTGCTTAGTCATTAATTTGGAATAATGCTAATAAGGCTGGTAGACCTGAATTCAAGTTACTTTGAGCTATAATACTGCTAGAATTTTAGCCATGTACTACCTATTAAATGTCCCAGAACCAAAGTATTCTTAAGCTACACAAAACCAGCGATGAACAATAATAAGGGAATACAATAACTGCTATAAGTGCGGTAATAGTTTGTATGTATTATGTATGAACTGGGATTTCAACAATATGCAGTTGTACAATGTGTGAATAGTAGACGTAGATATGGAAAGTTAATTTTTGGATTAGAACAATATTCCAGCATATACATGTTATTCTATTGTTTAAATAGAAACAATGTTAAACACATAGTTTAAAACTGTTTTATTGCACAAAAATAACCATTAAGCAATACAATAGCAAAAAGGTACCTTTTACTGACCTGATTGACATTTTAATAAGCATCAAACTTCAGTCAAACCATTTGACATAGACTTATAAATGTTACTTAGACTGAAAATTAACTTAACTTTCTTTAATATTCTAAACATTGATGAAATTCAATTAAGGAAATCAGTGTACATTGTTCAACTAAAATGCAAAAGTTATCGCTCAGAGATCGTACAGTGTGTGACTGCCACTGGGGTTACCAGAATCTATTTCGGCTCTGGAATCAATGTGATTGTTGAAACGAGTAAGTATTTGCTGGAAAAAAATAATGCCTGGCTAATATACTTGTTTCTAATAATTTGTGTGCATTCTATATATGTAGTTTTTATAAAATATTGTATATCTACTTTTACATGGGGATAAAACTAACAACACTATAATTTTTTACTACACTTTTAATATTTGGATAGATTTTGTGGAAAGAAAAGCTTATTAAGAAAAGTGTGGCATGGTTTTAAGTTTAATATTAATACATTTAAGTAGATTATAGAATATTATTTATTTAAGCAAATTGTTAAGAAAAATATGCAACAATATATTAATAAGTTATATATCGATGGTTTAAATGGACTATTAGCTCAACTTATATAGTGAATGACAATAAGGCTAGAGGTTTTTTGTTGTCTGGTTGTATACTGTGTGACTGGTGGAGGTGGATTCAATAAGCTCATCTTTGGTAAAGGCATACAATTGATGATTGGTGCAAGTAAGTGATTGTGTTATACTAATATACTTTCTTACTTTTTGTTTGGTTAATTCTAATACTGAAGTTATAATAATGCAAAAGATCTACCAGCTACTTCATATTAAGCCTGACAAATCATCTGGTAAAAGTCAAGCAAAAATATGATATCAAATATACTCAGAAATCAGAATATCACCAAGCTTAGTATTTTTTTTGGAAGAATCAAATAGGTGGTTATTTTGGTCTTATTCAAAAGGCTGTAAACTGCATTGTGAATGCTCAAACATATGGAAAGTTGCTCTTTGGACCCGCCATTAATTCTAGTGAGTAAAAAAAATGATATCTTCCATTGATTGTATGTTTTTCTAGGTGAAATTGGATCTACCTTATAAATACCCAGTAACCAGTAGTGATGAAAAGTTCTGTGCAATAGAATGAAGTAGTAGTAGCCAATATTGGTAATCTCTTTAAAAGCATAATTTTTAGATACAACTATGATCCATGTGTCAACTATATACACACACCGTTTAAATAAATTGAAATCAAATAATTCAAATATACCTTGAATATATGGAAAAGATATCTAGAATTATTGATCTTGGCCAGAACACTGTGTGACTGTCAGTGGAAACCTGAAACTCTATTTTGGCTCAGGAATCAGGCTGACTGTAGAGAAAAGTAAGTTTACAACAAAGAGCATTCATATTAATTGTATTTATTTGCATACAGGCTGGTGTAAATAAATGTCAATAATATGCATTCTGCATCAAAATAATTTGATCATAACTCAACTATTCACATAATTACATAAATCTCTACAGCAATATTGGGAACCGTTAAATAGTTATACATGAATTAATGTATCCATTTGTCCATCATGATGCAATCCATGAGACTTCTTGTTGCTAGCTTTTATATTGTGTGACTGCTCAAAGTGGATTTAATAAGATCATCTTTGGCACAGGCACAAAGTTAATCATTGAAACAAGTAAGTAACTTTTATTAGGCAATACTGCAGTTCATATATGTTTGAATTGATGACATTTAATGTTGAATTAATGAAAAGCAATTATATAATATTAGCTGAAAGTGAATGCAACTGAATACCCTAAGTGTATATTCAATGCCATTATTAGAGCTTAGTTGGAAACATGTAATATGACCATTATGACCATAAATAGTGTTAGTTCATACCTCATATATTGACAACTATAGATAATGTTATTAAGCAGAGTTTTGACATATTCATATTTAGAAACAGTTTTTATTTCCATAAAATATGTTAGTATAAGTATTTATTATTTAAATATTCTCAGTACATACAAAAAACCTTTGCAACAAATTGCTTCATGCCTCTAATATCCATCATATCAGAGCAGAGTATGTTTTTGTGCAGATGTATAACTAAGTGTGAAAAGCTCAGGACAGAAACTAATATTTGGAAAAGGAACAAAAGTCACCGTAATATCAGGTAAAGTTAAATATTACAACTTTCTATTCTGAAAGGCTTTTGTTACCGGATTAAACTTATACATAGCAACTTTTAGCTAGAATCCACAGAATTTGCTAAAAGGTTGTATAAATCTATTTGCTTTGTCTTTGTAGAATTAAGTGAGATTGTGTCTGAAGCATTACAGCACAAAGTTCATATAAAAATAGTAAAGAAAATCACAAAATAAACACTCTAGCCATTATCTTGCATTTAAGACATTCAAACTGGACCCATTTTAAGTTAGTGACACTGCTGACACATGCTTTTGTAATGCACAAAAATGCATAATAAAAGGAAAAAAAAATTGTAGCAACATTCAATGAAAATTTCTGCTTTAGAACAGAGAATTGTTGCTCAGGAAAATGATATCAATTCAATTTTAAACGCTGAGAATTTAGAACACTATCAAATTTAGTGGAATGTTTTTGAGTGATCAGATAGGTAGCTGTTTCCTTCTTATTCAATTTGCTGTAGAATTTATGTTATGTAGTTTGACACTGTGTGAATACTGGAGGATATGGAAAGCTGATCTTTGGATCAGGCATAAAATTGATAACCAATTCCAGTGAGTATTAGAATTTATTCTTTAGATATTCCATTGATCTTTTGCATGGTTTGTTACTCACTTGGCTTGTGTCAAGCATTTTATACATTTCATTGTTGAATAATATAGATTTCATTAAGAAAAACTTGAAAAACCATGCTCTGTTCTGCTTTACCATGAATAGTGAACAGTCATAATAATTTGAAATGGTATTTTTAAAAAATGTTAGTAAAGATTTTAATAAAATAAAAATCATATATAAAATCTTAAATGCACAAATTTCAATCATAAAGAGACTAATAAAAACACATCTCAACTATAAACACCAAATTCTGTTAAGACATGAACATAATTTAATGAACATTATATGGTCTATTGCTTACTGTGCACTCTATAATAATTAATTTCATGTCATGCTCAAATGTTTATTACTAACATACTTTATATTGCTTGAATATCAAATTTCAGTCAAAAATATCTGGTTTTGTATGTTGTGTTTACAAACTGGCAAATCTACTAGTAAAGCACAGCTTTTGGATCTAGCTACAATCAACATGTATATTATAGACACAATCATTAAAATGAAATGAAATTCATCTAGAATATATATATAATAAAAACCTACACATTTATAGAATTATTGATCAGGGCCAGAACACTGTGTGTCTGAAGGTGTAGGCTGGAAACTCTACTTTGGCTCAGGAATTAAACTGACTGTTGAGACAAGTAAGTGTGCAAAGAGTAACACAAATAGCATTTTAAAAGGATAATCATTTTTATTTGTTTACAGACTGGATTATTTTGGTGGAAAAATGATTTCATAATAATATGCAGGGTGTACCTTAAAAGAGTGGTTCTTTTTTAATATGCACTTATTAACCAGGGACCCCTTAACTTATAATAATTTCCATAGATATTCAGCTACTCATCATACATTACTGTTCTGGTTATTTACTGGAACCATGGTGCTTTTCAATCCTGAACTTTCAGCTCACACATTAGTCCCAAGATAATATTATTTAAAAGTTATTTGTTTTTAAGGTATTGGAGTTTGGTTTAAGTAACAAGGGTAACAAGTCAACCAGGATAATATCTATATGAACTAAATATTGACTTTGCCAATAGATATATTAGTATGAGTGAATAAATGGCTTAATTTGTGAATTGATGCAACCCATGAGACTTCTTGTTGTTGGGTTTTATACTGTGTGACTACTGGAACTGGATCGTATAAGCTCTTCTTTGGCATGGCCATAAAGTTAACAATTGAAACAAGTAAGCAAATTTTATTTAGCATTACTGTAGGTACTGTAAGTACAACTTCACTTTAATACTTTGAACTAATCATTTAAATTATATAACGATATATATAGACCATTTTACCACTGTTATGTTTTTTCTAAACATAACAGTTTTTATTTGTGGCCAATGGCCCAAAATTTTGATATTAGGAATCTTGATAAAGCTATTAACCTGCACAATTTTAGCAAAATGTAATGCTTGGCCAAATTCAGGAAACATTTTTATTTCTATACAGTTGATTTCTTATTTGCATTTCACCTCTAATATGCATGGTATGAGTACAAAGCATGTTTTTGTGCAGAGGTATAACTAAGTGTGAGAAACTCCGGACAGAAATTTATATTTGGAAAAGGAACAAAACTCATAATAATACCAGGTAAAGTTAAATATTTGTAACTTCCTATTATAAAAGGCTTTTGCTGCCTGATTAAACTAACAGTACTACTTTTAGCCAGTATCCACACAATTTGTGCAAATGTTGCATCAATATAAGATTAAGACTCACATTAATTCAAAAATGTGAACATTCAGAAACCAGAGATTTACCAGATTGAGTGGAATGTTTTTGAATGAGCAGATAGTTGGTTATTTTGCACTTATTCAATTTGCTGTAGACTTAATGTTATGTAGTTTGTCACTGTGTGAATACTGGAGGTGGATATGGGAAGCTGATCTTTGGGTCAGGCATAAAATTGATAGTGAATTCCAGTAAGTATTACACTTTATTTATAACATATTCCAAAGATCTTTTCCAGTGTTTATTATTGGCTTGTTTTATGCTTTTCATACTGTAGCAGCCATTTTATTGATATCGGCTTCATTGAGAATAACATGAAAACAATGTTTTATGAAGAATCTTTCATTATAGAAAGGTTTTTGCCCATAAATGCTACTCAAAGTTTTAATAAAAATTTAAACTTAAACTTAAGTGCATACTTTTCAATCAACAACTAAAAAAGAACTTCTAAGACACAAGCAACACATTTTGTTAGGACTTAAATAATATCATATTGGTAAATTGCTAACTGTGTGCTCGATAATAATTAATGAATTTAATACCCCAATTCTAATCAGCATGCGCTTTATATGAATATTACAAACGAATTATCCAGCAATAAGAGAAAGTTTGCGCTTTCCTTACATACGTATAATGGCTGAATGGAAAATATCCAATTTTGTATGTGTTTTTTAGTTAGTGAATACGGTTATAATCCACATCAGAAAATGTCGAAATAAGTCTAGGATTATATAATGAAAACCATATCCATGGAATTATTGATCAGGATCAGTTCACTGTGTGACTGATAGTGGAGGCACAAAACTCTACTTTGGCTCAGGAATCAAACTGACTGTTGAGAAAAGTAAGTACGCAAAAACCAAATAGCATTTTAAAAACTTTATTATTTTTGTTTGTTTATAGTCTAGGTTGCATTGGTGATAATAATATACAAAATGTACTTTAAAGCAGTGTTACTTACGTTTTAGCCAAGAATCAATTTACCTGTAAAAACATTCATATAGCCCCTCAGTATGAACAGAATTTAACCGATTATTATAAATATATTAGTTTTGATTATGGGTTGTGATTCAGCTTTCCCTTTCCCACTTTGAGAATTATGGCCTTAAAAATACATTATTTGTACTTGAAACAATATGATGCAAACTTTGAGGCTTTTTGTTGCTGGATTTTAAACTGTGTGACTGGAACTGGAATTAATAAGCTCATCTTTGGCAAAGGCACAACGTTAATCATTGAAACAAGTAAGTTTTATTTATTAAGCTTTACTGCAGCCTGACAATGATTATTGGATTCTAACTAGAAGCAAATAGAGATTAATATTGAACTGGTAAATTTAAATTAATACTTGAAACAAAGCATTTTATTTGACCATATATACAAACTAATGAAAGTCCAGTTGTATCACTGAAAACAAATGTGCAGAAAAGCATTACTTTTGAGCAAAATGTTAAAATCTTAAATATAAATGGCACATTTTGGTAATCACCCATCAGTATTTTGATACTGAATGCAGCAAATATGTGATTTTATACCCCAATGTTTATCAGCATATTGTTGTGTATTAATATTACAGGTTAATTATGCAACAACTGTAGAAGGTTTTTATATTTCATACATAGAATGGATTTTGTATGATTTTGTATGTTGTATTTCAGTAGTGGCCCATAATGAAAATGCACAGTTTTAGTTAAAAACATGTTATTCACACAATTATTAAAATACAATTTGATGAAATACATCTAAAATACATATAGCTCATGAAAATGATATCTAGAATTAATGGTCAGGGCTTGAACACTGTGTGACTGATGGAGGATATAAACTCTACTTTGGCTCAGGAATCAAGCTGATTGTTGAGAAAAGTAAGTGTGCAATATCAAAAGGTATATTTATAGTATAATTTGTCATTGAGATTTTAGTCTAGAATTTGAAGACTGAGTTTTTCTGAAGGACTTTAGCAAAAAGCATAGTTAAGTGGTAGAACAAACCTTAGTTTGTAAATCTTAACTTACAAGGTGTTGGGGTAACTGTACTGACATAAAATTAGTGTTACTACTGGCACATGATATTGCAAATGTACTATCCACATAATGTAATGCACTAAAAAGTAGAATAAAATAATGTGATTTCTTTTAATATTTCTATTTCTAACAAACATAATCTAGAGAACTGCTTTAGACTAGAGAATTGTTGCTTAGGGACTTAACAGTGTGTGACTCAATCTGGAGCCCAGAGAATCTACTTTGGCTCTGGAACCCAACTTATTGTGGAGACAAGTAAGTAGCTAACAAAAATGAGGGAACAACAGTAAATTTAAATGTAAATTATTAAGTGCTTAACAAAATCAGGGAAATAGTTGTTACAAAGGTTTGTATTAATATTACAGGTTAATTATCCAACAACAATAGAGAGTTTGTGTATTTCGTACATAGAATGGATTGATGAAAAATATATGATTTTGATTGTTATATTTCAATAGTGGGACAGGATAAAGAAATTCCACATTTTTAATTAAAGGAAAGTGTTTGGATATGGTGTGAATCTACATCCATGCTATATACACAATTATTAAAATAACATTTGATGAAATACACCTAAAATACATGATCAGAATCATGAAAATGATATCTAGATTTAATAGTCAGGGCCAGAACACTGTGTGACTGATGGTGGAGGATATAAACTCTACTTTGGCCCAGGAGTCAAGCTGATTGTTGAGAAAAGTAAGTGTGCAACATTAAAACGTATTTTTATAGTATAGTCATTGAGATATTATCCTAGATTTTGAAGACTGGGGGACAGTAGCACAAAAATCATAGTTAAGTGGTAGAACAAACCTTAGTTTGTAACGTTGTATTAATTCGTAACATTACAAGGTGCACATGATATTGGAAATGTACTATCCACATACTATAATGCACAAAAAGTGATAGTAAAATAATTTCTAGAATAATTTCTATAGAAGAATTTTTATTTTTAACAAAATGTATCAAAATACTGCTTTAGACTAGAGAATTATTGCTTAGACAATTAACAGTGTGTGACTGACTCTGGAGCCCGAAGAATCTACTTTGGCTCTGGAACCCAACTTATTGTTGAGACAAGTAAGTAGCTAACAAAAATGAGGGAACAACAGTAAATTGAATTCTGAATGTGTAAATTTAAAGTAATACTTGGCTAAACATTTTGTTTGACCATATATAATAGGTTGTGATCATTCAATTGTATCCTTGGACACAAATGTGCAGAAATGCATTATTTTTGATCTCGTAAAATTAAAAAAATCTTAACTATAAACAGTACATTTTGGTAATAATCAATCATATTGGCACATTTTAATGCCATTTTGATACTGAATGAAATAACTACATGATTGTATATAGCAGTGTTTATCGGCATATGTTGTGTATTAATACTTCAGGTTAATTTTCCAACAATATTAGAGAGTTTGTATATTTCGTACATAGAATGCATTGATGATAAATATCTGATTTTATGTTATGTTTTTATAGTGGGGCAGGATAATAAAATTTATCTATTTATTTATTTATTAGATTTTTTACTAAATGCATAGTGTTTTTATATGGCTCCAATCTCCATGCATGCTATAGGCACAACTATTCGAATAGAATTTGATGAAATGCATCTCAAATACGTGTTACTCATGAAAATGATATCTAGAATTAATGATCAGGGCCAGAACACTGTGTGACTGATGGTTCAGGAATTAAACTCTACTTTGGCTCAGGAATCAAGCTGATTGTTCAGAAAAGTAAGTGTGCAACATCAAAAAGTATTTTATAGTATAGTTCGTCATTGAGGTTAGAGTTTCTCTGAAGGACTGTAGCACAAAAATGTAATTTAAACTTTAGTAAGTAACTTTAGTAAACTTTAGAAGGTGTTGGAGTAACTGTCATGGGATAGACTTAGTGTTACTACTGGCACATGATATTACAAATATACTATCCACATACTGTAATGCACAAAAAATTATAATAAAAGTGATTTATAATAACATTTCTATTTCTAACCACATTCATTGAAATTGATCTAGAATACTGCTTTAGAGCAGAGAATTATTGCGTAGGAAATTAACAGTGTGTGACTCAATCTGGAGCTGGGAGAATATACTTTGGCTCCGGAACCCAACTTATTGTTGAGACAAGTAAGTAGCTAAAACAAATGAAGGAACAACAATACATTTAAATTAAAATCAGTAAGTGGTAAACAAAATTGGCAAAATAGTTGTTAGGTCATATTGTGTGTATATATATTTTATTATATACCTTATATATATTTATATAATTCAACACTAGTGTTTTTGCTGTGTAGCCAACAACTAACCATAACTTTTCCTAAAGACATCCTGTAGAGTTTGAGTTTTTTTTTTTTTTTTTTTAGCATACTATGAAAATTGAGATATACTGATTAATTAATCAACAGTAATGTACACTTCACACATCAGCATCAGCAAGCATTAGAATATTTGGAAAAAAAAAGTTTTTTAATAACAATATATTTATCTATATGTTAATGTTAAAACTTAGTGATATGTTAAATTCTCAGTTTGAACTATATATTATACAATGCAATATCAGAGTAGTCATAAAGGCCAAATAGTTATTGCTTAGGGAAAGCTGAGTGTGTGACTAACACAGGAGACCGGAGAATTTATTTTGGCTCTGGAATCAAATTAATCACTCAAACAAGTAAGTGTGTAGTGCACTTTAATGTAATTCAAACAGTATTACCAACATTATTATATATAATAACAATGTCTAGTCTTTATTGTTGGTCCATAATGGAAAGTCAATGAACTAGAACAAAACAAAGCAGAATTTGGCAGAATTTAATGATAAAGTGAAGCAAAATGTTAATATCCAATATTAATGGATAATAATATATGAGAAAAGCTACATCTTACGTAAGAAAGTTTTTGCTGCAAGTCCTCATAATGTGTGAATGCTGGAGGTGGATATAAGATGATCTTTGGCACTGGCATAGTGCTGAGAGTTCAAACAAGTAAGTTACTGACTTTAAATAGTTCATAATTAACAGATTTGGTGAAATACATTTTTCAGAACTATTGTGAACTTATAGGAACACGCTAATGATTTTAGGTTTTGGTAAGGTTGTCGTCCTTCATTATTGTAGAATATAGTCCAAAATAAAACATTACACAGTAGATTTATTACATTTTACATTTAGCTAGGGGCTCAGGATATTATAAGACTGGTTATATTAAAAAATATAATGTATTAGATACAATTAAACTCCTACAACTAAAAAATAATAATGAAATGAAATGAAATAGAATGTATCAAATGTAAGTACAAAATGTAACAAAAAATGTATGTAGAGTTAATGGTCAGGGCCTGAACACTGTGTGACTGATAGTGGAGGCTGGAAACTGTACTTCGGCTCAGGAACCCAACTTATTGTTGAATCAAGTAAGTAGCTAACAAAAATGAGGGAACAGCAATACATTTAAAATAATAGTAAGTGGAATATAGCATCAGCAAGCATTCAAATTTTTTCTTTAAGTAATTTGTTCTTTATTTTGCCTCGGGAATCAACTTAATCACTCAACCAAGTAAGTGTTTAGTGCACTTTAGGATAAAATTTCAAACAATTGTAACGTAATACAAATACTGTTACCGACATTATTATATAAAATTAAAATGTCTAGACTTTATTGTAGGTCCATAATGGAAAGTCAATGATTTCTTACGTAAGAAAGTTTTTGCTGCAAGTCCTCATAATGTGTGAATGCTGGAAGTGGATATAAGATGATCTTTGGCACTGGCATAGTGCTGACAGTTCAAACAAGTAAGTAACATGAAATAGTTCATAATTAACAGATTTGACCTTACAAATAATTATTAATAGAGGTCTTATTAGAGTATAAATTGTAGTCTTCCAGAACTATGGTGAACTTGTAGAATCACGGTCAGCTAATGGTTGTTATGTTTTGGTATGTAATGAAAAAGTTATGTACAGTTAACGATCAAACCCTGAACACTGTGTGACTGGTACCGGAGGCTGGCAACTGTACTTCAGCTCAGGAATTAAACTGACTATTGAGAAAAGTAAGTGCACAAGACCTAAACCTAAAGTAAAATAAATGACACTTCATATTCATTTGTGAACATGCTGTCATATGTAGCTTATAATTACATGTTTGTGCCATTAAATATTTCAAATTTATTATACAATGCATGATGCAACTGATGAGGCTTCTTGTTGCTGGGTGATATACTGTGTGACTGCTCAGGGTGGACTTTATAAGCTCATCTTTGGCACAGGGACAAAATTATTCATTCAAACAAGTAAGTTATTTAAATTCTTTATCCTTTCTGCAGTGAGCATTGAATTATTCAGAACTAATCACTTTAGTCAGTTTATTTATTTTATTTTATTTATTTATTTATTTTAATCAGTTTATATTTGTGTTCAATGATATGAAAATATATCAAACTAGAAAACAAAACTAGACTATATTATTAGCCAGAATGTCAACATAACTTTAGGCCAATGTAATGCACGGCTGGATTCAACAACAGTTCTGTATTTCTGTAATTAAAAAAGATGCATAACTATATGCAGCATACTCTAGGCAGAAAATAATATTTATAAAATAACAAAAATCAACAGGTAAAGCTACAATATGACACCTTTCTTTTTTTGATAGCTGAACCAATAAACAGCTGTTTTTAGCCTGTAGCAATAATTAAGGTTATCGGTAAATAATTACAACAAACATTACATCAGACATGAACTTAACTTAACTAACGTTATGATGCTTCTAGTAAACAGAGCCGAGTTTAGGTTAATGACGCCATTGGCATCTGATATTGCAATTCTACTATCCAGATATTGCAATGCACAAAAATGACAGGAAAAGAATTCAATTTATATATACATTTCGACTATGCCCTCATAAAATACATTGAAATACATCAGAAATACGGCTTTAGAACAGAGAATTATTGCTCAGGATAATAACAGTGTGTGACTTACACTGGAAGTCAGAAAATCTCCTTTGGCTCTGGAATCAAACTGTCTGTTGAAAGAAGTAAGTGATTAGCAAATGTTTGGGAAAAAGTTATAAATTAAAAAAAGTTACCTAATAATGTATATTTTGAATCGAAGGTATTTTTTAAAATAATTTCCCCAAAGTATATAAATTATGATTTTTCTTAAAGACATTATCTATCAGAGTTGCAAGTCCTATGCCTGATAAAAAGAGTTAAAATAACCTTAGCCTATTAGTTTCATTCAGAACCTAACCTTAGAATATTTTATTTGTTGTGTTACTATGTGTGGTTAACCTGCATTGAATAGATATAATATAGTACTTGTTGCAATGAAATTTCCTTTAATTTGTTTGCTGAAGTTTGTACATATATGCTTGTATTTAGTAAAGGAACAACACATTTAGTGTCTGAAAATGTCATTAGAGTTTAAAATACACCTGTCGGTATGTAAATGAGGTTCTCTTTCAAATAAATATCATGAAATGTAAAAGTGAATCTTGCTCAGCAGTACGAGACTAGTCATAAGACTGCAGAGTTGTTGTTTAGGAATGGTACAGTGTGTGACTTACACCACAATCTATTTTGGATCTGGAATCCAATTAATCACCAAATCAAGTAAGTCTTTCACATAAATTCCAAAAAAAAAAAATCATAAAAACTGTGATCTTTCAAATTGTGATATGTGTAGTTAATTTATGTTGTCACTACAATCACCTTTGGTATTGGCACAATTTAAATGTAACATGAGATGAATTTGAGATGATGCAATGAGTATGCAATATTCGAAATTCAAAAAGAGCATGTCAATCAAATGGATCAGAGTAGTCATATCACCAAAGAGTTATTGTTTAGAGAAAACTGAGTGTGTGACAGGAGACAGGAGAATCTATTTTGGTGCTGGAATCAGATTAATCGCTGAAACAAGTAAGTGTTTCACATAAATTGTGAAAAATTATCTTTATGAAACTTCTGCAGTTAAAGTTAGTAACATTACTGGCACACAATTTTGAAATTCTACTATCCACTTATTGTTATGCACATAAAGGCATAGTACATGAAACCATACTATGTAGTATAGTATATATGTAGAAAAATCTGATGAAATATAGATACTTTACTGAGAGAAAATTATTGCTTGGGAATATAACAGTGTGTGACTGGCGGAATCCAGAAAATGTACTTTGGCTCTGGAATCAAACTTATTGTTGAAACAAGTAAGTGACTAAGAAATTTGGGCAAAAAAATGAAAAAGTTTTACATGATATACTCAAGATATGAATTTTAACCTATTATAAAAAAGTGCATTTATGTTAAGTAATAAACTTTTCAGCAAAGCTAGCATAGGACTAATGCATAAGTAGATAGCTATTTTACCTTATATACCATAATGTTATGGTATATAAACTTACCAAAAAGGACAAAACAGCACTAATACAAAATTCCTAGCTAGTTTTAGCTAGTATCCACAGAACTCGCACAAATGCATTACTTTTACTTTGGAAATTTTCCTTGATGCATCACTACACAAAGCTCATAGTTAAATGGTAGAACAAACATTAAACAAGTCAAAAGTCAAACACTCTCTAGCAGTTAAGATGATCTTAAATTTCTGATGTTACCAGAAAACTGAGTTTAAGTTTAAATTTGATGAAATATGTCTAGAGAGAATTTTTGCTCAGGAAAGTAACAGTGTGTGAATGAGGGGTTTGGAAGACTCTATTTTGGCTCTGGAATCAAACTTATTGTTGAGACAAGTAAGTGTCTAACAAATATTAGTAAAAAATAACCAATTAAATAGATCATATATAATAACTTAGTACATAAAGTAATTGTTATGTTTTTTTATCGTATAGTTTTGCATTAGCCAAAACCATCTAAAGACCTTCAACTATACAGTATTATGTAGTAGGAATGTAGTATGCAGATGATCTGTAGTATGCAATGATTATACAATGAGAACAAATACATGCAGTCTAACAATTCTCTTACAATTTTATTTAGTAGTTGTAAACACCTATCATGAAATGCAATAGTGAATTTTAAACAAACGGGTCAGAGAGTTATCACTTAGATATGGTACATTGTGTGACAGGAGACTGGAGAATCTATTTTAGCTCTGGAATCAGATTAATCACTGAATCAAGTAAGTGTTTCACATAAATTGTGAAAACCTTATGAAAATTTTGGCCTGAATTAAAGTTAGTGACACTGCTGGCACACAATATTGAAAATCTACTATCCACTTATTGTTGTACACATATAGGTAAAGCAAATGATATAATTGTACTATGTGGTATAGTCTAGTGTAGAAAATCTGATGAAATGTTTCTACTTTAGTGCTTTTAAATGAAAGCATTATTGCTTGGGAATATAACAGTGTGTGACTGCTGGACGGAAAATGTACTTTGGCTCTGGAATCAAACTTGTTGTTGAAATAAGTAAGTGACAAAAGTGAAAAATAAGAAACAAGTGAAAAAAAGAAAATGCTTTATGTGATATACTTAGTAATTATATAATGCATTTTATTATAGTTTTTCCAAAATCAAACTATGACCTTTAACAACTTAATAAAATGTACATTTATGCTTAGCAGATCTTAAGTAATAAACTTATCAGAAAATCTAGCACAGAACTAAAGCATAGTACATAGCTATTTTACCTTAAGTTTACATAATTTGCACAAAAGCAACACAGAAATATCTACATTGAACATAGAGTTCGCTTGCATTTTTGTTCAGAAACATAACAGTGTGTGACTGTTGCGCAAAGACTCTTCTTTGGCTCTGGAATCAAACTTACCGTAGAGACAAGTGAGTGGCTGTTGTGTTTTTCATTGTGTTTTATTATGTAAATTTTTCTTTTATCCAAAATTTTATCATACTTAATTTACTTAATATAATCTGATGAAATATGGCCACATTGCTGCTTTTAAATGAGAGGATTATTGATTGGGAATATAACAGTGTGTGACTGATGGACTCCAGAAAATTTACTTTGGGCCTGGAATCAAACTTACTGTTGAAACAAGTAAGTGACCAGCAAAAAAATTGGAGAAAAAAATGAATGAAAAAGGTTTTACATATTATATTTTTATATTTTTTTTACCCCCAAAATTGAGCTATGAATGTTAACAAAAAAAGGGCATTTATGCTTACCAGTTCTTGTAAGTAATATATTTATCAGCAAAGCTAGCATATAACTAATGCATAATAAATAGCTACTTTACCTTATATTTATATTTTAGCTAATATTTATTCAACTTATAATTTGCACGAAAGCGGCAAGGAAATATCTACATTGAAAATGTAGAGTTACCCTGCATTTTTTGCTCAAAAAAATAACAGTGTGTGACTAATGTCCAGAGAATCTACTTTGGCTCTGGAATCAAACTTATTGTGGAGAAAAGTAAGTGGTTAATTATTAAATTATGTGTATTACATTATGTTAAACATTCAAACAGTTTTAGGTAATACATTTAGAAATGTTATAAGGCATTTTTTAAATACTGTTCCTAGAACCAACTATGAACTTTCATAAAGACATTCCTTATGATATTTTAACATGCTTATTAGTGTGCAAGCTATGACATATAAACTAATGATTAAAAAAGTACATTTCCGTATACTAGATCATAACTAATAAACTTACTAACAAGGACAAAAAAGCACCAATTAAAAAATTAGATACTAGCTACTTTCAGCTAGTATCCACAGAATTCTTTACTTTGACTGCAACAAAATCCTAGTAAAATGGTTGAACAGACATTAACCAAATGTCAAACACTCTCTAGCAGTTAAGATGATCTTAATTGTCTGTTTCAATCTGAACTGTTTCAGTTTAAATTTGATGAAATATATCTAGAGAGAATTTTTGCTCAGGAAAATAACAGTGTGTGAATGACGGGGTTGGGAGACTCTATTTTGGCTCTGGAATCAAACTTATTGTTGAGACAAGTAAGTAGACAAGTAAGTAGTAACACATATTAGTAAAAAAATTAATAATTAAATAGATATATAAGAATAATTTGATACATAATGACATTGTAATGTGTTTTATTAAGTACATTTTCCATTAGCCAAAACCATGTAAAGACCTTCTGTTATGACATTTAACAAATTAAACAATACAGTAGTAAGTTGTAATGTAATATGCAGATAAACTGTAGTATATAACAATTTTGTTATCTAAAACGTCTGCAGTTGTAAATATCTATCATGAAATGCAATAGTGCATTTTAAACAAATGGGCCATTAAGTTATTGCTTAGGGACAGTGCAGTGTGTGACTAGGACAGGAGACAGGAGAATCTATTTTGGCTCTGGAATCAGATTATTCACTGAACCAAGTAAGCGTTTCACATAAATTGTGAAAACTTTATGAAACTTCTGGCCTGAGTTTAAGTTAGTGACACTACTGGCACACAATATTGAAATTCTACTATCCGCTTATTGTTATGCACATAAATGCAAAGGTAAATGATGAAACTTTACAATGTTGTATTGTCTAGTGTAGAAAGTCTGATGAAATATGGCTACTTTACTACATTTAAATGAGAGAATTATTGCTTGGGAATATAACAGTGTGTGACTGATGGATGGAGAATGTACTTTGGCTCTGGAATCAAACTTATTGTTGAAACAAGTAAGTGACTAACAAAAAATGTAAGAAAAGAAAATTAAACAAGTTTTATGTGATATACTTAGTATATTTTTTTTTTTTATAGTTTTCCCACAATTCAAGCTATGACTTTTAACAAATTAAACCTGATGCATAATACATAGCTATTTTAGCTTATATTTATATATTAGTTTATATGTATTTAGCTTATAATTTGCACAAAAGCAGAACAGAAATATCTACATTGAGTTTCCTT
>JANCOA010000047.1:16286730-16298009 GCA_024363135.1 Leptodoras oyakawai
GTTAGTTAGCTCCCATTAAAACAAAGGAAGATATTGTTAGAAACATGAGCAAACATATCTTAAAGTACTTATTGATAGGGAGTTTAATAATGTGTGACTACTGGAGCTGGAGTGGGGAAAATATTCTTTGCTACTGGAATCAAGTTAATAATTGAATCCCGTAAGTTCTGTAACTATTTTAACATTTATACGTAAAACATTTGTGGATTTTAGTGTTAACATTGTCTTATGATAAATGTCACACTTAGATATATGGCTAAAATTGCAATGTTAATTATAGGATAACAGTACTGGAACATCAGTCAATGGAAATAGTCATTATATGGAATATAGTTATATTTCACTGAAGTATTTGCTGATTTTTTAATTAATATTTTAAGATTTTAAGCTGTAAAAATTATGCTGTGTCATTTCAGCTATCGTCTGCATTCAAATGTATTGCATGTATTTGTAGCTAAATTAACACTAAGCATAAATTTCATTTAGTTACATTTAAATTTATTGTATATGGTATTTGAAGCCATGAACTTCTGGTCACAGGTCCAACATTTTAACCACTAAGATTACTAAGTTATTACTAAGTTTACAAAGTGAGATGACTAAGTTGGCTACTCGGTTTACTGTAAAAAAAAAGTAGCGAGGCTAAATAGTAGATGCTTTTCTTTATGCTTTATGCAGTCCTCGTAGTCTTTCATACAATGTCAGGGGTAGAAGTCTTTTTTGCTGTGGGGTTTACTAGTGTGTGAATGATGGAGGGCGAAGAATCTTCTTTGGTAAAGGGACAATACTACACATAGAGTCAAGTAAGAAATTCTAATTGATTTATAGGACAACTGATTATGTTACAAAGTAGAAAATAGTAGTAGTAACTACTAAGTCATTGTAGTTAGTAGTAGTTTTTGCTTTTCTGTGCTTGGCAGGAATATTACTCCTGATCGAAATTTGGCCTATTCCTCTAAAGTAATGTTGTATTTATTTGAAATTAATGTTAATTCAACATGGGTGACAGTTTATGAATGCAAACGTGTGTTGTTGCTTGGTAAATAAGTAGGAAATTACATAATTATGGCATACATACTAAGTGATAGCATAAAGTAGCATCTAACTTTAAATTATTTGCAAAAAAAGTGCATATCATTTGAGGTTGGAGTGAATTAAGCTGATGTTATTAAAGAGATTATTGTTAGGGAGTTTGGTAATGTGTGAATGCTGGAGGTGCAGCAGGGAAAATCTTCTTTTCTACTGGAATCAAGTTAATAATTGAATCACGTAAGTACAATTGTTTTAGGATTTTAGATGGTAAAATCAGAGAAATAATCGATGAAATAATGAACACACTTTGTAAAATAAATTCATGTTTGCAATGTTGAGGTAGAGCGAGTTGAAGGATCTTTATGTATTTATATTTAATCAACCCCTATTTGTATAAATAAGAAAACATTACAACATACAGTATAAAGTAAAAAAAACATAAAACTATAATATGACTACAAGCATTAAATGTTCACAACAGTTTTTGGTTTGTGATCTCATAATGTGTGACTACTGGAGGATATAACAAAGTTATCTTTGGGGGGGCAACAAAACTGATAGTGCTGTCACGTAAGTTAAATTTCTTTCCTTAGCATGTAATTAAACTTCATTAAAATTAAATCTAAAGCAATACTTAACTTGAAGGTGGTAGCTGACATGCCAGCCAATTTCAAAACATATGACACAAAAAGTACAAAATAAAGTGTAGATAAAATTGCGTTACTTAACATTGATTACATAAAGACAACAGGTACATAGAAACATTCTTTAAGTACAGATATTTTACAATCGGCATAAAGTAATGTTAAGGGTGCAGACTAGAAGCTTATTAGTAAGTTGAATAAGTGGAAATTATTGTCCAAGGCACTAGTGCAGTGTGACACCTGGAAACACAAAAGTCATATTTGGAAGTGGAATCAAGTTGACAGTGACAGCTAGTGAGTACAAATCAATTTAATTCATCTTTAAAAAAAAATCTAATTCTCATAGATTCAACAAGATATTTATTGAAGCAATTTTATTCCAATACAAAGAGTGAACATCCAACAATTGATCAAATTGATTTGCAGCACTGTTATTTCACATTCCTAAGGTTACTTATTGTTTTTAACCTAGGATATAAAGTAATTATTTGTAGTCCATCTTTAAGTTCCTGAATTTTAGAGGACTTTTTGTTGAGGTGTTTGTTAGTGTGTGAATTACGGAAATGCAATTATCTTTGGAAGTGGAATAACACTGATTGTTCATTCTGGTAAGTATATCATTAAGACGTATCATATTAAAATATTAGCAAACTATAATGTTAAAATACACAATTCTGTCAAAATGTGGACATTCTCTTAAAATAAAGGTAAAACAAGAACTAATATGTGAAATCAAATGATAAAACAGTTAGTTTGTTAAAGGAAATAAGTATATATATTATTATGAGGTATATATATGTATTCATATGATATAATATTACATATTTTACAGTCCATGAAATGATGCCAAATAGAGCAATAGAACACAAACAAAAGTTATATAAATTTGTACCGTAAATTGGTGAACAAGGCAAAATAATTTACCACAATTATGTGATATTAAAACAACTTTAGAATAAAATGTTCAGATAAACTCTAAAGCTTACAGGGCATTTTTCCATCATACAACAGTACGTTTTTGATACTGACACTATAATAGTGTGACTGATGGTTTTCAAATCATATTTGCCAAAGGAACTTTGCTCCGAGTTCATTTACGTAAGTTATATATTTAAAAAGAAGAATCAACTTTGAAATCTTTACTCACTGCCCCAAAATGTATATTTGAGTTAACAGATAATGTACAACAACATTCCTATAAGCTTTCCTATAAGTTATCCCAACATGGATGACATTAGTGTATGAACAAAATTGCGTATAATATATTTAAGGTTTAGAAAAGACATGATACGGTGTTAACTTACTGTTCTTAAACAACCAAAATATTGTTTAAGTTGTAAGAGAATTAAGGTGGTGTCTTTAAAGGCTTATTGTTGTGTAGTTTGATAATGTGTGACTGCTGGAGGTGCATTGAGTAAAATTATCTTTGCTACTGGAATCAAGTTAAAGACTGAATTGCGTAAGTGCACTAGCTATTTTAGAATTTGGGATGTTATCTTTATAAAATGTAGCTAAGAGCAGTTAAACTTTGTAGAGATCTATATTAGGTCACATAACTCTATGACAATAAATGAAAAACTTGGTAAATTAAAGATGAAAAACCATACTTAATTAATAGGGTAACAGAAAAACCTTTTTCTCAGGCTTATTGTTAAATTTGTTGAAGATTTGTCCAAAACATAAATTACCTCACATGAAGGATATCGCTGATAAACGTAACATGGTGTGACAGCAGGAACTAAGCTTATATTTGGTCAGGGCATCAAGCTGTCTGTTAATTATAGTAAGTACTTATCTATCAGTATGTTATCTCTTTATATTGCATAAGCTGATCATATGAAGCATATTATATTATTTCAACCTTTTCATCTATATAAGATTTTCAACAGCTTTTAATTTTGAAATTGTTTATATTTAAAGCCAAATTTGAAAAGTTATACTTGAACAAGAGGTTGTAAAATACTTTTATTAAACATTGTTTGCGCTATTCCTCTTGAAGTTGAGGTTAAAAATTCCATAAAATGATATTGTATTTACTTTAAAGTTAATTCAGCACGGGGAGTTTTAGTATGTGAAAGCAAACACGTTTTGCTTTATAAATAATTCACATGCAATATATGTATGCTATGCTTTTAGGTAACATTTTTTTATTCTTTTCTATGGGAATCAAGTTAATAATAGAATCATGTATGTGCATTAACTATGTTGGTGCAGTTTCTAAAGACTGAAACTAATTTACCAAATATATTGGATATGGTTTGATGAAATTATCTTTGGAAAACCAACAGAAACAATTAATTTTCTTGCCTTGAATAATTTCATGTGTTAGATATACAGGTTGCTTAAAATTATTAGCCTTTAAAGTTGATAGCATTGGCAATTACTATTGGTGGTTTTAAATGGTTATAAGTAACTAATTAGTTATTCATAAATGCATGTGTTGAAGTACATACATTTCTTATTAAATCAAATTGCAAATAGGGAATTAAAAATAATTTCTAATTGTTTAAATAGATTTAACTATACACCTTTGGATTTACTTAAAAAATACCCTATATAATACCTAATACCTACGTTAAGGGATTGGGTTTTTATGTTAAATTATGTGAGTAGTTCTGGTTCAAATTTTTGTCAGTAATAATTTATTATATATGGATAAAAGAAAATCAAATTGACAATGACAGCTAGTGAGTAACTGTTAATTTATTCATGGTATTTTAGCAAGAACGTGAAACATTCAACATGAACCTTTTAGGTTTTTTAATGATGTTAGTGAAAGATAATGCTAATGAACATAGCATTGTGTGACATCAGGATACAAGCTTATATTTGGTACAGGCATCAAGCTTACTGTTAATTATAGTAAGTACTTATTTGTTATTTTCATATTTTGCATGGCATATTTTACCAGATTGGTCTTAATGAAGATTATTATGTTTTATTTATGTTAAGTTTTTCAGCAATCCAAGTGCTATTTGTTTCTTATAGTCCTGGGACATCATTCTAGCATGGAAATAAGCTATAGAATGAATAGCATGCTTAACTTTATGGTGTAAACCACTCAATTTTACGATGTTAGTTCCTTTTAATGAAATGTACATAAAAATACAATACAATATATTGTTAAATACAGTAGTTTTGAATGTTGAGTAGACTAAGGATGCAGACATTATTGTCCAAGGCACTAACATGGTGTGATGTATGGAAACACGAAAATCATGTTTGGAACTGGAACCAAACTGATCATTACAGTTAGTGAGTACTTCATTCAGTGATTCATTCATGCTATTCGTATATGAATTTATGTTGTAGCTTCATGAGTAATTTACATGTTGTATGGTATTATACTGTATATATAGTTTCATAATATTGGACTACAGGTGGTACATAAAAAAACTAAGATTTATGATCAAATCTGAGTAATAACTGATAAAATAATTAAAGATGAACAACAATTCTGGTGAAACATTAAGTTGAGCTACCTTCCTACCTACCTCAAACGTTATATAGCATAAGAACTTGTGACAATACAATGTAGATTGCATACTAATAGATATAGATATACTTGTAGCATTGAATGCTATTTATAAAAAATGCCTAATGACAGATAAACATGTGTAGAACTAGATATAATAAAAAATATCAAGTATTTAAATAACGTTTTATGTTATGTTCTTTTTTTGTTTAAGACACTATAATTCCATGTCAAATCTTAAACATTACAAACACATCAAGATATCATGTATGTATTATATCAAAAACGTAGTCAGTATCAATAATGTTCAAGCTATTGAAAAAAAACCAAAAAGTCCTGAAAAGCATTTAGGATTCAGCAAGTACAAAGATTATTATTAAAAATCTAGAATATAGTAATGAAGCATGAAAACCGAAATTCTACTTTATTCATTTTTAAGTTACTTTCGTTAACTTTTTGTTGAGGTGTTGGTTAGTGTGTGACTTTCACAAGTAACAAGATCACCTTCGGAAGTGGAACAACATTGGTTGTTCAATCTAGTAAGTGTTTCATTTGCTTTTTCATAAGTACTTTATATTGTATCGTATCAACTATTAGCCTACTATATCCCAAATTCTTTTGTATTTTCATTAAAACCATGGTTAAAAACACCAACTACAGCTACAAATATAATAACTACATACAGTCAGGTAGGATACATTAATATAATACAGCACTATGTGAAATTTTATGTGAAGTTTGTTAAAAAAATGCAAGTATACCATACGTAATAATATTATAAACATTATAGTATCATAGTATTCATGTTACCATCTCATTTACCATTCAATACTGTATAAAATAAACTAGATCAATTCTAAATAAAATATAACAAAAGCAATGTTACTGAGCAAGATTGCAAAAAAAATGTATTTGTTTATAAAACAACTTTATAAGAAAATGTGCAGATGAAGGCTTAACAACCTGGCTCACAGGTCAGTGATATAAGTAAAATTACAGCATTCTAAATGATTATTATAAAACATGCTAAGGTGTGATCTATGGAGGTGACTGTTCTGTTTGATCTCCATACCAGAATTAATAAAAATAATTTCAGCATTTTGAAAGATATTAAAATGGATTTACAAAAAATTCTTCAAAACAATGACTATTATTGTATATTCTTAACATTTCATAATGAGTTGTAAACATAAACAAGTATGCTTCTCTTTCAATTCTAATTTCTAATATTAATATTTATTAATTTTATATTTATTTTTATATCAATATTAATTTCTCAACTGAAAAATTGCCCAAATTATGTTTCTTGCTTATTGTGGATTGTTAATTTACTGGAGTGTTAATGTTGTATAGTGTCACGTTGTGTGACTGATGGCTATGGGAAAATCATATTTGCTCCAGGAATAAAACTAACCATACATACAAGTAAGTTATTCATGGTTTTGATAATAGAATATAGATTTGGGAATTATTGTTTAAACCATTGTTAAGGTGCGATTTTCTATATTAAATATAGTGAAAATGGATTCACAATAATTCTTTCAGTGAAATAACGATTAATGTGCAAACACATGCACTGGGGTAAAAGATCAAGATCGACAGTGGTTCTTATTTTTAAATGAAAACATGAGCTGTATAATTAACTATTTTCTTTAAAAGAATGGCCAAATTTGTGATTGATTGTTTTAAAAGATTAATGTTATATGCTGTCATGCTGTGTGAATGATGGCTATGATAAAATCCTATTTGCAGCAGGGACAAAATTAACTATCCATACACGTAAGTTTTCAAAATTTTTTGTATTTATTTATGTCAAACCATAGTCATATCAATTAGCACATATGCTAATTGCTTTCTTTATAAGTTATCGATGTAGTAATTTTTGGCTAAAGCATTCACAAAGTGTGATTTCTGAAAGCTGGAAAGTTCTATTTGGTACTGTAACTAAGTTGACAGTAACTTCTAGTGAGTATTTATGAGTTTCAATAATAAAATCATGAAATAAGTAAAAATTAGCTACATTTATCGATGCCTTTACTATAATAATAAAAAAAAACAGACACAACTTTTCCTAAAAAATTGTTTAGTCTGTGAGAAATTCATAGACTTTTTGTTCTGTGGCCTGTGGCTGTGTGAATACCGGCTATGGGAAAATAACTTGCATCAGGAATAAAACTAACTGTCCATTCAAGTAAGTTTCTATATTTCAATAATAATGTACAGCTATCATTTCATATCGTCTTATCAAAATGCTAAAGATATTGAAGACTATCAGTTTTTGAGAAAATCTATAAGCTTTTATTCATAATTAGGAATTTAACTTAGAATTCAACTTGAACTTTAACTTGTAGATGTTCACTGTTGAAAAATTACAGGAACATACTTCAATTCATACTATTTTCTATCTATCTATCTATCTATCTATCTATCTATCTATCTATCTATCTATCTATCTATCTATCTATCTATCTTTCCATCCATCCATCCATCTACCCATCTATTCCTAGGATTAAGGTTTTGTTTTTGCATTTTGTTTTAATCTGATTCACAACTGCATTCACTTTTATATCAACAACAGACTATAGATATGTGAATTACTGTGTAGAGAATTACTAATATACGATATCTCAAAACTCAAAAGAAGGTTGTATTTGGAACTGGTACACAGATGATAGTTAAACCTAGTGAGTACTTTTACTGTTGCATTTAATGGCATCAAACAATACATTTCAATTTTGGTCCAATACAATGAATCAGCATGGCACAAAAATCAATCAAAAGCAAAAAATGAAAAATATTCCCAATTTTTTTTATTGCAAATCACAATCAGCTGAGCTTTGTATAAAATGATTTGTTGTTAAACATTGCATGGTGTGGTAAGAGCACATGTTTTTGTTGTGCATTCAATGTCTGTGTGAATACTGGGTATAAGATTATTTTTGGACATGGATCTCAAGTAATTATTCAACCAAGTAAGTTCTATAAATTGTTACTGGCTGGTGTTATCTATGTAATGTATGCAATAAAATAACTGTAATCATGTAATCATATGTAGCATGGCCTTTCTTCTATATGCTATGATAATTTGATAATAATAATTATCAAAAAATTAACAAATTTATAAAAACTTCTAGCATGTTCAATATTAGTAATTAGATTCTTGTTAATATATATCCATTGATCTTTGTAAAACATTCACAGCAGGCTTTATTGTCAGATTTAAATATAAGCTGTGGATGCAACTAATCTCGTTAACGAAAGAATAAGCTAGTAAGCGACATTTCTTATTATTCTTTTTAGCATGCAAAACCTCATGCATTAATGCTGTAAGATCTCATACTGTGTGAATGATGGTTTTCGTAAAATCGTATTTGGAGCAGGGATAAAACTAACTATACATACAAGTAAGTTTTCACAGTTTTAATACACTGGGGATGATAACATAAAATAAATGTAGCTGCAAAATGAATTTTTTATGTTAGTCCTTATATTATATATTTTTGTTAGTCCTAAATATATTTTAAGCTTGATAAAATTCAGGGAATTACTAGGTTTCTGATGCTCAGCGAGGTTGAAAGGTTACAATACTTATTGTAAAGTGGTAATTTATTGTGTGAAATCAGACTGGAAGCTCATTTATGGACAAGGAATTAAATTCAATGTTGAAAAGAGTAAGTAGCTATCAAAACAGATAATCTGCAAAAAAATTAAATATAAATAAAAAATTATGTTGAATTTCCTGAATTCTGTGAATGCAGAGAAATCTGCCGTTGTGATGTCTTATAATGTGTGTTTACTGTAAGGTTTTGTATTTAATTATATTGGAAATTAACACTAATATGCAGAGGTCACAAACCTACAACATCTACAACTGCAAGCCTGATGTTTTTAATGAAAAATGTTAAGAAAAGTTATTAGTACACTACAATCTATGATTGATTTCCACTTGTTCTAAGTGTTCAATTTAAAAATACTATTTTAAAAAGCAATTTCTGAAATTGTTTTCAGTGTAAACTTGATTGCTACTGGTACCAATACTAAATATGCTAAATGCAGAAATTCTTACAATAAAAAAGCATTACAATAGCATTAACATTTTATGTTAAAGCTATGCTCAGAAATAAACAAATATGAAATTTTCTATACAAAAATAGCTGATAAAATATTGTTTCAGATTCTGAAAAACTTCAAAGGAAAGACTTGAACGTTCTTTGAAGGTTTCTGTCCTTAAATTGTACACTGTGTGAATGATTACAATAAGATAATGTTTGGTCAGAGTGTAAAAGTGACAGTTGAAAAAAGTAAGTAGAATTTATCTTTTTTCGAAAAAATTTATTGCACATGCACATGAATCATCAGCTCATTAGTTAGCCCAACGTTTTGTTTTGGTTGTATGAAAAACTAACTGACTTGGCTAAAAGGTTTTAGCTAATATCATATAATAAAGTAGGGCAATTCAGTTAGCTAATTAAGTACATTTATATAGTAGAGAGCAAGTGTATGACCATGTATCATGTTTTTTCCTGCATTGTTCTGTTCTTGCATTGAATATAAATATATTATTTTACTCTAGTCAGAACCTTTATTGTTTATAACCTCTTTAGTTTCATAATCCGTGAAAACCTTAAACTGTGTGAATACAAATGTAAGATTAATCTTTGTCAACGGGATATAAAATTAACAGTACAACCACTCGTGTATGTAATTTTTCTGTTTAAACTGTCAGTAGTTTCAAGAAGTTTTGTTGCCATTACAAAAATGAAATAGGCATGAAATCATTCAGCATTATGCTTGAGCTGCAAAACTTTTATATTTCACAATAAACTGTCAAAAGTTATGCACCCAGTAGGCTTGTACTAAAACATTAAGTTGAATGAACAGTGATTTTTATTTGCATTGAAGCACACATTATAATACACAATATTCATTTATGAAATGATTAATTATGTAAAAAATACATTATTTGCACATGAAAAACAACGATTTGCTATATAACCCAAAAACGTAGCATATTCTCTTGGTTGTAAAGTTAAAAGTACTTGGAATTAGGGTAATTTTAGCTAGCCTAACTTTTCTTACTTTTAAATTTCTTACAAATGATATGCATATTACACAATTATTATTGCTTTGATGAATTATTAAGAACATTTTGAAAGATGCAATTCAAATCGCAAAGACGCAATTCACATATTAAATGTAGCACTACTTTTAGTTATGAGATCAATATCTGTGTGAACCTCTGTGAGGTAGGGTCTTCAGTTGTCCATGTTGGATTTTCTGCAAAAGATTTTGTAAAACAACAACAAACATGTTAATATCTAGCTACGTAAATAACATTGTGAAATTGTTACTGTATTACTATCGGAACAAAAAATCTCTACTCCTGTCTTTCAGATAGGAGTAAATGGTAATCCTGTATAAACTGCCTTAACAATCATTCATTAATCTTTCTTAACATTTAGGACAATAACTATCAACTGTACTGTACACTTTACTTTAGCTAACTAACTGTCACTAAATTGTAGTTGCTAATAAATGCCTTTAAATGGATTATTTTGGACTGTTGTGGAACCAACAACAACAGCACCCCTAATGGTCATAAGCAAGAACATATATGATAATATGAAATAGAAGCTGGGGCTCATTTATTTCTAGCCCAGACTGTATATTTATATACTTTCTTAATCTTTTAATCTTTGATTTGTTGTTATTATTTTTTTAAGATATGTGTGGTTATTATGATAAATCATAATCCATAATATGTTCTTTATACTGATAGACCTTAAGCTTTACTTAATGTTCTCTATGTGTGTTCTTGTCTGTTTACAGAAACTCCACGGAAACCAGAAATTTACAAAGTTAAGTCACAGGAAACGCACACGCCTAAACAAGAATTTTGTCTGGCCACTCGCTTTACAGCTCAGAATGCAACGAATGACACTTGGCCAACTAACAAGTACAAAGCAGATTCAGTTCGGTTTGAAGGCCAAGAATATTACAGCAGGCTACTGAATGATGTCAACAACTGTGATGAAACTGGTGAGAATTTATAGACAACACTAATTTCAGAGTTTTAATATGACTGTAATAGAATATTAATAATGCTAATAATAATAATAATAATAATA
>JANCOA010000047.1:16447316-16458608 GCA_024363135.1 Leptodoras oyakawai
CTTCCTTAACTCAAGTTGTTGAAATGAAAGAGAAATGTGTTTGGCCAGGTGCTGTAGTGGCCAATCATTCATTCAATGAATGATTGTCTGGGTTGCAGTGTGATGAGAATGAAGCATGCTTATTCTTCTAGCCTTTTGAGACAATAATTTGCAGATACAACTTGTGCTGAAAGAAGTTACAGGAGGTCTTAATGAACCTATCAAATGGCTTTAGGTGAGTTTGCAGCTCAGGACATTCATTGTATTCTAGAAAAGGGCTATAGTTCTATTTAATAAATTCTGAATAAGTATTACTTATTAACTAAGTACTTATAAGTAACCTGGGAACATCTAAATAGATTCAGCAACCCAATTTCCCTTACTACTTACCTATTCCTGGGATTTGAAATAATAAAACTGGTTTAGTGGGCTTTCATATGAAATTTTATAACATAAGTTACTTAGCATCCATGATTTAAAATGTGTTAAATTCATGTCTCCTTTCTAATGCAAGGTGTTCAGCTCATGGCAAGGGGCTATGCAAAACTTGCAAACTTTTTTCTCACAGAGTCATTTATAGTGCACTCTACGCATTCTTGCTTTTACTCAAAAAGCGAACAACAAGGTAACTGTGTGGTAAATAGACAGATTGTGTTTTCTTGTCTTTTGTGTGGGTGTAAGTAGGGGGAAGACCACAGAATTAACAAGAATCATTCTTTACCAGTGACATTTATAGACTAGGTGTAGGATTTCCCTATAAAATGGCAAGAACATTTAAACATACACTATTGCCAAAAGTATTTGCTCGCCTGCCTTCACACGCTTATGAACTTGAATGGCATCCCATTCTTAATCCATAGGGTTTAATATGATGTTAGCCCACCCATTGCAGCTGTAACAGCTCCAAGTCTCCTGGGAAGGCATGTTTATGGGAATTTCTGACCATTCTTCCTTAAGCACATTTGTGAAGTCAACCAATGGTGTTGGACAAGAAGGCCTGGCTCACAGTCTCCAAAGGTATACTATTGTGTTGAGGTCAGGACTCTGGTTGAGGTCAAGTTCTTCCACATCAACTCCCTATCCATGTCTTTATGGACCGTGCTTTGTGCACTGGCGTGCAGTCATGTTGGAACAGGAAGGGGCCATCCTCAAACTCTTCCCACAATGTTGGTAGCATGAAATTGTTCAAAATCTCTTGGTATGCTGAAGCATTAAGAGTTCCTTTCACTGGAACTAAGGGGCCAAGCCTAACACCTGAAAAACAACCCCACATTTTTGTCTCATTTTTATCTCCTTTTAATCGTAGATTTCACCAGCGGAATTAATACCTAATTGACATAACGTGGCTGGGAACATGGAATTTATAAACAGCTGACAATGGAATGTGGAAATATAAAAATATAACCACAAATTTCAGATTTGTAATCACAGTAGATATTAGGTCTGCTAAATGCCATAAATGTAAATGTATTAATCTTTGGCTGCCAGGTAATGAGGAGGCACAAAAAAACATGGCTTCAGAATCAGGATCACATCTTTCTCTACTGTATCCAAAAGAAAGCTTGTACCATGTGCAGCTCCAGACTATGATGAGCCTCTATGGACCAGAACTCCAAGGAGAGACTTTAGCCTAACCTTGCCTCTTTTAATGGGTTTCTATAGCCAACCGGCTTTTTTTGGGTATCTGGCTTCATGGAGGAAAGTTTAGTTTCTCTGGCTTGCCATCGCACCAGCACAGCCAGACTGTCTATTCGGGGAATGCACACTAAACCTGGCTGCTGCTTTAGTGTGAGCTGAGCTGTGTGAATCTTTAAAGCCACTCTGGGCAGCTTTCCTGAAAACTGCAGCTAGCTGAGCCAAGGTGTTGGCTGATATGGTACTTGCAAAGCTGGAGGATGTGAATATGTCTGGGTATAATGTGGTAATGTAGGTGGTGATGAAACAGCATGCTGCACTCTTTTTAACATACAGCTAGGTTAATGACTGCCTTTTGAAATCACTAACTTCTCACTATTGGCATCATGCATGCGTATTATGAGTAATGCTAAAAAGAAATCTTGAGTTTCATGAAAAATTTGCAGTGAGCAAACTTTTCCGCAGAAAGATTTAAATCAACAACACAGTAATAAGCAGTTCTTTGGAATTGCTCGTTTTAATATGAATTCAGAGGACACATTTATATAATTTGTTCTATTAGTAACTAATAATTAGTGCACATTCTCCACCCCCCCCCCATTTCCGGGCTTTGATTATAATTTATAAGTTAGTCACTGAACACAAAACAAAGTAAGCCTGCAAATAAATATGCATTTCAACAAACTTTATTCCCCCTCTCAAGATTTTGTATCAATACATAAAAAAAGTGATGTTTAACATTTACACAGTGATAACACCATAGAGTTTCATAAATAAAACGTTAAATAAAAACATAAATACATGTGCCAAACATTTGCCTGAAAAAATAATGAGTCACAATGATGGGATGAAAAAAAAAATCCTTATTTCTTTAACACTTTACAGTCAGTGTCATATTACTTAGAACAATGCCACATGGAGGTCATGACAAACATTTGAGGTACAAATGAAAAATATTTTGTTTTTCATGTGATGGAGGATATTTCATGACCAATATCTTGTACCAGTTAAGGGAAAAAAGCTTATAGCAGGTATTTGTAGTGCTTACCTCCATCAATTTAGTCACAATCAAAATCAAACTGAAAGCAGAAAAATAGCCACACTACCTTTCTGATACCCATTTGTTATTTGAATTCAGGATACAGAAGGGCAATTATTGCACAACCCAGAAGTCGTCCCTCAGAAAGGCACTTTACTCTACCTTCACACCTCAACACAAGTTGAGGCTGATCCAGCCACAGATTTCAACTGCAGGTTTCAAACAAAACCACCCTCCTTAAAATGTTTAGAATCACCAGCTTTTCAAGTTTGATGCGTACTGTTAAGTGAAATAATAAATGCCTGTTTTAAATAAAGGAGAAAGCAGGTAATCAAAACAGAAAGCCTCATCATGCAAGTTCTCGTCGTCTCCTTGTCACTTTGTTCTATACATTGTGAAGCCAAGCTGGTAGTATCAGTGTAACACAGAAGAGAAAACTAAATCCAAAACTGTGCACCCATAGGTCCAAGGAGGCCAGAACGGGAGAACCTTCATGGCAAGGTGCAAGTTTCTTCAGATGTGGTTTCAGTCATAAACCTTGAGGTTTTAGTCCTATTTTGAGGTTGATTTATGTTTTGGTGTAGTGCTGCAACAGCTGCACCACGTAATGGAGCCGATGGCGCAGCTCAGATGAGCAGCCGTGCTCTCCGATTGTGTTCAGAGCATATGAGGTGGAAGTCCGCTCACGACTAACATAGGTCAACAAGTACGTGTCTGCCATCTTGGACAGGATCACCTTGGTGTGATCAGTGTAGAAGTTCACCTGTAAATAAAAACAACATTTTCGAATCTTTCACACAACTAAAACTTTCTACAAGCATTCATGAAATGCATCAGGCTACATGCTAATCTAAAAGGCTTATTTGAACAGATGGATAAAAAAAACAAAGCTAACCTGCAATGAACCGTTGTTAAAAAGCATAACTAAAGCATGGTCGGTCTTCATCCACTGCAGGAGAAGCGGGCAGTCAGTAGGAGATGCCTGCTCATCACAACCCAGATCTCCACCCTGTAAGAACAGATACAAAGCTAGTTTAACTCTTAGTGCCTCATGCATTTGTTTTCAGTAACCAAGTGCTTTAAAGCCAAAATAGCCCAAGAAATGACTTCTGAAAAGCATCTCACCTCCATGAGATTCTGCTCCATGTAGTTGGCCATCAGCTCCACAATGTGTTTCTGGTTTTGGAGCTGTTCTGGTAGTGCATCCACTTGGAAGGTGAAATGTTTATTGTTGGTCAAACAATAACGAACTACCCTATGGAGAGAGAAAAAATACTTATAACCTACATAAAAGTTATAACCTAAATATGCTAAAACAAAATCTGGCAACTTTGATTCAAAACATTTGTGTTCATAAATCCATAATTAATGAATCATAGTTCTGTTTAATTAATCAATTAAAAAGATACCTTCGCTGGTCACACAGACTCAGATGAGTTCCTTCGTTGAAGAGGACTCCAACATTCTGATTGGAGAGCTGGTAGCCAAAGCCATATTTGTTTGAGTAGTCCACCCATTTGGTTACCCAGACAAAGGGTTTAGGCTTTGAAACACATGGAGTGTTCCTAGATCCTGAAGAACCAAAAGAATCTAAACATTAATTTTCCCGACCATTATTCTGAGAGTTAAAGAAACAAAAAGCTTTGTTAATTACATTGTTTTACAGAACTAACCTGCTGGCATAGTGGACAAGCAATCAGAGAGGACCTTCATGTTGGCCTCAGCTACAGCAGATGGGGTCAGTAAGTCTTCATATCCTGCACAGAGAAAGAAGTCAAACTGTGAGGAATCAAGGCAAAAGTACACGACAGATGTGTTATAGATTTGAAAAGAGCAAAACTAGATCACTTTTTTTATGTTGCTCAAGTGAAAGAACAGACTATACAAGCCTCTGGCTGACTAAAAACAGCACATCTACAAGCAGATATACACTAAGGCAGTTCAGTTAACAAATGCATACACACCATCAGTACTACTGGCCACTGTGCCTTTGAAGGAATGGGATGTTGACTTTCTGGACTCTTCCTCAGCTGGTGTTTCTAAAGGCACTGAAATGGCCAACCGACCTGCTGGTGATGCAACCTGTGTTGGGAAACAAGTCAGATCAAAGCATAGTTATTTAACCTTACTTTCAGACAATTAGATTAACTAGCCCTTTCTTTCTGAAAATTGTTGCATGTTTTAATTAGCAGGTTGAGATTAAATCCCTTGTTTATCCCTTCTGACACAAACGATTTATTGTTTCAGAGATCTCTCATCCGTTTTGTACTCAAGTTATTGATTTAAAGAAGATCCACATATAGCAACGTAGCCAAATCAGCTAATCATAAAAAGCCAGCCCGGGCTTTTGTCATCATTACTCCTGCAGTACAATGTCTTTAGAAATCATCAATCAGACATGAGCAACACAGGGTATCACGAAGGAGATTTGGTTAAAGTATGAATGTATAACAATTTATCAACCCAAAGCAGTATTGAGACTCTTAACACATACCTCGTTCACTCCCACTGTCTTATAGCTGACCTGCCGGCTGATCGAGTGCTTCACCATGCCCGAGATAAGCTTAGAGATATCCTCCTTGTCCTCACTGGGGTTCCTCTCTGCTGAAAGAAGAACGGCTGATTAAGTCCATATAGTGATACTCAAATACCAGCTTTAGAAAAAAAAGCCTTACGTTTGGATTTCTTCTTGCCGAAGAGGCTCTTGGCCATTTTGGTGAAGAACTTCTTGGCAGGACTGGGTGGGTTGAGCTCTGGCACCATCACACATGCGTTTGGTGGAAGTTTGTCTGGAGTGAAGCCCTGGGAGAAGAGTTGTTAGGAAATTAGTCAGGACACCATGTACTTCAGACATGGGTTACAGTATCCAAAAAATGTCCAAGAGTACTGACTAGACTAGACTAGCAGATGCAAAGCGCTACAATAACCAACCTTGCTGAAATATTCGTGAGCCAGAATCTGGTCAAGAGTAAGGCGAGCACTGGGGTTCTTCTGCAGAATTGCAGAGATTAACTTCTGTGCTGCTGGAGAAAGTGACGGTGGAAGTGTGTACTTCACTTCTTTGATGCATTTGTACGTTTCTTTCAAGTCTAATGTTTCAAATGGAGGATTCCCACACAGAAGCGTGTACCTGACCAATCCAGAGAAATAGACCACAGTCAAGAAACTGGACACAGTATCTTTCCTCACAGGAAAACATTTAGATTTATATGATGTTTAATATTTAACTACATTAAAACTAAATAGTGTTTTCACTTACATGACACAACCCAATGACCAAACATCTGACTCAGTCCCGTGTCCTTGACGATTTAATACTTCTGGTGCCAGGTAGTTTGGTGTTCCACAGATAGTCCTGCAAAACAAAGAAAATTACCTCTTTGCAAAATAATGGTACTGATTAGAAGTATGATTACACTTCGTAAGAAAAACAATAACTTACTTTTTTCTCTGCTCAACAGTTTCCAGCTTTGCTGCCAGTCCAAAGTCTCCTAATCTCAGTTCCATATTCTCATTCACAAAGAAATTGCCTGTTAAAAAAATAGTTTGTGCTCAGCTATAACAGTTTAACAAAAGCAATATGCAAGAAAAGTAGAGTAACAGCAAAATCAATACCACAGGATAAGTCAATGAAATGTAGAATAGTGAAAATGCTTTACCTAGTTTGAGGTCTCTGTGGAGTATTCCTTTGTTGTGGAGGTATTTGAGGCCAGAAATGATTTGCCTGAGGTAGTACCGCACTTCAGGGTCTGTCAGGGTGTGCCGTGCTTTCCAGATATGTGCCAAGGACTGAAACAAGGAAATCATTCAGTCAGCCTCTTTAACCTGATGCAATCACAGTCATTGGCACAGTATATCTACTGTTAAGCAGCTCACCTTTCTGCTACAGAGCTCAAGGAAGATGTAGATGTTGTCCTGATCTTCGAAATAATGGGAAAACTTGACAACGTGTTTGTGCTGGAGGGTTTTGTGCAGCTCAATTTCATTTGTTATCTAATAGAAAACGACAACATGGCAGCAGTTATAATGAATACATGACAAATAATTCATCAGTGTGTGATAAAATGAGCAGATGCTGGTTTCTACCTTGTCTCTCTGGTGTGGCTTGGACACTCTGCTTTGTGGGATCACCTTCACTGCGTACATCTTGTTACTGGACAGATCAGTCATCTCATAACATCGAGCAAACCCTCCCTGCAACAAAACATGTAGATCTGTTAAAGACAAATCAGCTCTGGACGAAAATTAACATTTTCTTTACACAAATGTGCGTAATGACAGGTCGTGTGATCGTCTATCTTCAGCAGCACCCAAAATCAGCCATGACTCTGCACTTTCACCATGTCGATCATCAGCTAAAACCAGAATAGGCTCCTTACAGCTTTGTGACGCCCTAAAGAGGTAGAAACACTGCACTAATCCGGGAGAAGGCCCGGCGGAGCGGGTTTAAAGGACGTCACAAAACATCCAACACAATAAAGCGGTGTTAGTCACGCCGGGGGAAAGCGCCGCACCGCAGCTCAACGCAATCACCTCGGGTCGAGACGAGACAACAGTCCCGGGTGAATTCGTGGTTAATTACATATGTGACCATCAATACACCCAGGCATGAAGATACATTAGATTACAGCTCGAGAATAAAATCCTGCGGCCTGGAGTAAAGACACGGAGCCTAATGAACACATCCAGAACAGAATGAAGCCGAAGAGACCGGAGGGAAGCGACTCAAGCGCACACGAGCAGGAGCGCAGCCCACCTCGACAGGAAGATACTGTCACGTTACTGACATAATAAGCGCTCGTGTTGACATTATTCAGAGTAAAGTACCTTTCCCAAAAGCTTTCCTTTGGAGTAGGATCGTCCGGTTTTAGGATCGACCACCACCTGCGCCAGGTCCACTTTGGATTGTTCACATTTACTCCGGCTCGGTTTGTGTGTCGGCGCGGGCGGAGAGCGCTCCGGAGCGGCTTTAAACAGATCCGGGTTCATCATCTGACAGGAGCGACGCTGTGATGTGCTGAAACAAGCCGTGTCCATTCATTAACACACGAGCTCCTGGTGTGCAAAACGTGTCCTTAGAACCCACACGTCTAACTCCTCAAGAAACACGTCTGAGCACGCGGCTCCTACTATATAAGCCAGGCGTGACGTCAGGGCGGAGGCGGCGTGTTAGGGGAGGAGCGATGACAAAAACAACGATCTGAGTGGTTACCTTCCGCATTCGTCAAAGAGGAAGCCGGAAAGAAAACGATGAAATGGTGAATGAAACCCGCAATCATCCAATCACAAATCCGTGTGTTTGATTGGAATGAATATCAATGGCCGACCATTGCAGGAATACTTGAACATGTCTTTAGAAAGTGCTTATCTGTGTCGTCTCGTCTGCTTTCATCAAGACCCTCTTTTATTTATTCTCATCAACTCGCCTAAATCAAAAAAAATATTTACACCTTCTTTCAGAAGTGTGGCTTGATCCAGTCTTACATACTGTGCATTTCAGTTTCGTTCATCTTCCCTGGGAGTAATCCCTTCACTTTCTTTCATAGTGCCTGGCCACATACAATGAATCCATAAGGTGTGCCATGTTGAATGCTATATAAAAAAAATAGCACGTTCTGCCCCCTGGTGGACTTAATGTGCCCTGCGGTGACTCAACAGTGCGTGGGCGCGCAAAGTCCCCTTTCTGCCTGGCAGCACTTTAACTCCTGCCAGCCTGTATGCAGTTTGAGCAGTTCATCAGCAGTGGTCTAATCCGTCATCCTGCAATCACTGTTATTCATAAACGCATACATGGTCTTGGGTGAAAAGTAAAAAAAAAAGCACATTTAGTAATCAACAGACCAACAGGTCTACACAAAGCATTAAAGTCTTTAGAAAATTGTCTTCAATGAGATTTAACAGGCTGAGGAACCCGGCCTTGGGAAGCAAATAACCTGTCATATACAACATTTTTAATGTACCATACTTTCAAAAAATGGTGGGAACACAACCCCCGAGCAAGTTATAACTATGTTCATGGGTGAAAAGCCACTGGACACATGAACTTAGAATGTTTTTGTCAACTTTTTATTTTCCATTATCAGCTCATGCAGTCTTGAGAACCCAATCCACAAGCATACAGCATGTTAGGTTTTAGGAAGAGATGATTTTAAAAAATTTTTCTGACACTCTTGGTGGTATAATGGCAGAAATGTCAAACAAATTTACTGTAGTTGTCTGCTATTTTCAGTCACAGTGACAGCCAATAAAACATCTTAAATAAAAAAGGCAATTATACAGAAATTTAACGTAGGTAAGGAACTGTACTTCAGTGGTATCTAGGAGACAAACTCAAAAGTCAAATTCATCTCCTCTGGCTTTCTTCTCCTGTGACTCTGCCCAGGCCTTGTTGATGGTGCGTTTCATTTCATCATCACCCTCTGAATAGATCTTCTTCAGCATATTCATCAGGCCCTCTCCAGGATCTGCATTCTCATCATAGCTGGGTTTACTGAGGACAATGCATGACAAGTTAGCAAAATCATCATCTTTACAGTCAACTTCCTCTCTTTCAGAATTCAAAACTCATCTCTTTTCCACCTATTTCTCCCCTTCATCTTCTTCCATCTGATTGTCTGCATTTATTTGTTTTGTAAAGCAACCTTGGGTTTTGTGAAAGGCGCTATATAAATCCAACTTATTATTATTATTATCAGGTTACATGGACAATTACCAATATTTTAATAACAATAAATAAATAATCAATAAACAATAAATCAGAGATTTGGAATTGCCACATTAGGCTTTTGAGTAACACTAACAGATCTAACTAGGGTGCACTGACATTAGAAAAAAAATAATGTACCCATATAAACTAGAGCTGTCAAGCAATTACATTTTAAAATTGCTGTTAATTGCTCAATTAAAATTTTTAATCATGCGTTAATCTCAGTTTTTACGCACATTTGATTTGCATTATACATGCAGGTAGGTTGCTGTTCATCACTGGTCTATTTTAAGAGAAATGTTGAATGTTACTTCACTTGAATTTATTTTATAAAAGTGAAATATTAAAGATGATTGATGTCTTTTCATTTTTCTTATATAAAGGGAACTGTACAGTGTGTAGGGAGCTAGGGAACAGGGGTATATCACTTCACCAGAAGTTCTGTTGTGCTGCTGCTACGTGATTGGCTGATAATAATACATTAAAAAAGTAACTAATAGGAGTTTGCGTATGTGTTATGCGGATCCGTTGCCTTTGTCAACTTCGAAAACTGATGTAACATACAAACATATAACAACACAAAAAGAGCTACAACTCATTTGTTCTCCGTTGCTCCTTTCAACTTTAGCAATGTTTACGATAAGAAATAAATCTTCAAGTCAATTAACAAATGACAGATTTCAGTTTTTATTGCAAATGGGGTTTGTATAAACACAAACATACACATGCACAGGTGCAGCATAAAGTTTATATGTATACAGTATAACAATTTACTTATCAGAGTAAACTGTTATACTGACATACAGTGACATTTCTATACCTTTAAAACCTGTTTACCAAGTCACTTTTAGCACTCATTTTGGAGAAGCTCCCCACTAGTGCATTAGCATCTTGTGACATATAATCTTTACTGGCCTCAGTTACAAATATAAGCATATGATAAAAGGATTTCAGTAAGATGGCATCAAGCAGAACATAATGTGCTGTACTTAATGTGACCAGTGTGCCAAGTGTGCTAAGAATCTGTGAATTTCTCAAACATAATCACTCTCAAATAAAGATGGTTAAAAATGTTCACTCAATAAATTAATCACTCTCTAGTCTAATCTAAGAGTATTTGAAGTACTTTTTCCATGTAAAAAACCTAAACAAATAACCTACTTTTAACAAAAGCATACACTGCCATGCCAAAAGTCAAGGGACAGCAGTATGCAATTTGATTATGAAATGATGTCTCAGGCGATGACTTGGGAGGTGAGGTGAGGTGTGATTGTCAGTGTACTCACTGCAAGGCAACATGTATTACTGGAGTCTGAATGAGGCACGATAGTGGGTACCAGATGAGTGGGACATTGCATTTCCGAAGTTGGGCGGACATAGGGTTAGGGTTACACTGTGGATTCCTCAATCCACAGTGTCACATTATGTGTTTTTTACATGGAAAAAGTACTTAAATTAAATGCTCTTAGATTAGAATAGAGAGTGATTAATTAATTGAGTAAACATTTTATTGATCACTTTATTTGAGAGTGATTACATTTGAGAAATTCACAGATTCTTAGGTGTGAAATAGCCACTAAAGGGCAAACTGTTTACATTAAGTATGTAATATGTCATAGAAAGCATTACCACCCACAGTGGACAGTGCAGGAGCTGCCCACAAGTGCTTGATTATTGTGGTGTCTGGCTAGAATTGTCCTTGCAAAGAAACAAGTGACTCTGGCAGAGATCACATCCACATTCAATGTAGGAGGCCCTGCATGCATATTCCATTAAAAGTCAATGCAGTGTTCCTTAGTTTCCATGAGACACAGGAGCAGAAGACCCACCAGAGTGCCTCTGTTAACACCACAACACTGAACACAGCACCTGGGTGCGTGAGATTGCTAGAGGACCGGCAACATGTGGTGTGGTCCAATGAGTCACAATACCA
>JANCOA010000047.1:16466840-16481745 GCA_024363135.1 Leptodoras oyakawai
ATATGAATTATATTATGAATGAACTAGTTTTGATGCCTTCAGTGAGAATCTACAATGGAAATAGTCATGAAAATAAAAAAAAACCCATTGAATGAGAAGGTGTGTCCAAACTTTTGGCCTGTACTGTATATCTGCACTTGACTCCGCTAGTGTGGGATCCTTACAGTATATTACAGTTGTGAAATGTCAACTTTACTGGCCAGGAAAATATAACATTACCCTAATGCACAACAGTTCAGAATAATTCAGGCAAACACCTGTCTATTGTTTTAATTCAGGTTTTATCACGAATTTATCAGAAACCCACCTAAAACAACTGAAATTTTGATTAGCCAAATAGTTGCTTAGATGAACCAAAAAAAGTGTCAGTGCAGTGGTATAAAAAGTGATCAGTTTTAATTAGTGCACATGTGATAAGATTATCCAAGTCAAAACAGCTAAAGGCTACTCATAAATATACAATATTATATAAAAATATAATGTTGAAAAAAATATTGTCAATATTCTTATCCCAAAAGTAAAAACGCTTGATGTAAATTTGTGACTGGATGAGTGAGGTTGAATTTTTTTCTTTCAGTAAGGACATTTAGAACATTTTGCATTGTAGGGAAGGACTGCAATTAACCCCCCCCCCCCTCCACACACTCACACCCTGCCCAAAAAAGCCCTGAGAGTTTGGACAACTGACAGACTAATATGAAAGCTGGAGGCAGTGAATCTACTTATACTCTTATATAACTACATAAAGCCTCCCTTCATGGACATGAACTGATTTTCTTTTCTAGAATTTTTACATTTTTATTTTAAATTGGAAAATGTAATTTTAATTTAAATTAGATAGATAATTAATATTTTAAAAACTAGTTATTTTATGGTAAACTTGCTCACTGCACAACAGATTCAAGATTATAAGTCTTGTTTTGACCTGAGGTCAAGTCCTTGCTGACCCTAGGAATGTTTTGATACCTGCATACAGCTGCTTAGCCTTCCCTTCAGGATATGCATCCTTAACATTCCACCTACTCAGATTGACAACAGTAATTATCTTCTTTGATGGAGTAAATAAAAAGTAACTTTTTCACATGCTATAGATGAGTTTCATTTGGTTTAGAGTACATTATTGACAACACAATATAAAGAGTCTTACATCAGATCCAAAAATGACAAGACAGTATTATAAGGGCAACACTGGTGAAAAACATCTGGGAAACCATTCAGTGGGACCACCAAGGTTAGAAGGAAGTGCACTTTTGAGGCACTGTATACATTTGCCCACAAGGAAGTAATATTGGGACCTTTTATAAATATTATTATTATGTTTTTATTCATTATGTATTTTTATATCTATGTTTTTAAAGGTAATGTAATGTTGGAAGGTAATGTAATGTTGGAAGGTAATGTTGGAAGCAAATGCAGACTTTAATCAATAGTGCTCACAAAGACAACTTAAAGCACAGCACAGAGCGGGAGCTCAAAGAAAACAAAAGGAGCAAACACAAATGGTGCCGAAGCGCAAACTCAGTCCAAGCTCCAAACTAACGGAAGTCCAGCTCCACGCTCTGGCCGGAATCGACACACAGACAGAACAAACAGAAGCAGTAATGCAAACGGAGTCAGAATGTACAACGCACAAGAAAGCTAGCTAAATAGATTAACAAAGATAGAAAGGTACTTAGCTCTGACAACACTGAATCTCATCTGATGCGTCAATACAAAGTACAATGGGCAATGTCCCACAGGGAAGCCCAGACAGAAGATGCCCTAAATAGGGAGAGAGAGCCAATGAGGGCTCTTCTCCCCGATAGGGCGCAGGTGGATACAATCTGGCCGAGCTACCTGCAGGTGACACCAGAAGTGGGTCTCCCACGACCTCTGTGGGAGCTGGACATTGGGGGAGAATGGTGGCCCCTAGTGGCTGCTGACGTAACAGAGCCCCCCCTCAATGGGTTTTTTACTGGGTCCTTTACTGGGCGTGCCAGGCTTGTTGGGATGACTCTGGTGGAAATCTGAGATCAGTAGGGGGGCTAAGATGTCCCCCGCCACCACCCAGCTATTCTCTTCGGCGCTAAACCACTCCCAAGCCACTAGATACTCCATCCGACCTCTTCTGTGCCTGGAGTTGAGGATATCACGGACCATGAAGGTGACCTCATCCTCAGCCTCCACTGTGTCTGGTGCTTGGGTTCCCTCCCCAGTATCAGCCAACGGTCCATCCCGGGCCGGTTTAAACTGGCTGGCATGAAATGTAGGGCAAATTCTACAATGACGGGGGGAGCTTAAGGTTATAAGTCTTTGTTAATTCTTCTTACTACGGGAAACAGGCCGAAGTAGTGGGAGGTGAGCTTTTTCTTGCCGAACATGGGAGGAAGAGCTTTAGTAGCAACCTAGACCTTATTGTCAGGGCAAAAAGAGGGGGTTTTACCCCATCCAGGTCCCAGGTTATTCTGTTGACAAACTTTGAGGGAGAGATTATGGGTTGCAAAACATTATCAGAGACTTTATCAAACATCCTAGATAGAGCATCAGCTTTACCATTCTTTGACCTGGGGTGGTATGATATGACGAAGATATGACATTTTATGGGAGAAATAAGCAACTGGATGCATCTTGGCTGGTAGGCCGTGATGCTGGGACAAAATGGTGCCTACACCGACCTCCTGGGCAGAAGGTGTCCACCTCAAGCGCCTGGGCTTACCCTTGAGCAGATCCGTGAGGGGGCTAGCCACTACTGAAGTTGTGAATGAAGCGTCGTTAGAAGTTGGCGAGTCCGAGAAAACCTCGCAGCTCCTTGGGAGTTCTGGGCACCCACTGAGCTCCTAGTTCTCGACGGCTGAGACCTTCCCGGGATCCATCGCGACCCCCTCCGGGCCAATGTGATAGCCTAAGAAGTCAATACGTTGCTGTTGAAATTGGCACTTTTCCCCTTTGACGAACAGATGGTGCTTTAGGAGTTGTTCTAAGACTCTAGACACATGATGTACATGAGATGAGAGATCAAGAGAGAAGATTAGAATATCATCTATGTAAGCTAGGATGAATTTACCTAACATGTCCCGAAGTACCTAGTTTATCAAATGCTGGAAAATACTAGGCGCTGCTGCTAGACCATAGGGCATGACCATGTACTCAAAATGGCCGGAGGAGGTGCTGAAGGCTGTTTTCCATTCATCCCCCTCACAGATGCGGACCAGATTATAGGCACTCCTTAGGTCAAGCTTGGTGAAAAACTTAGATCCAGCCAGTTGTTCGAGGGCTGAAGGGACAAGTAGCAAGAGATAGGCGTAGCGCACAGTGACCTTGTTTAGTCCTCTGTGGAGGTGCCGCGGCAACTGGACCATCGGGATTCCCAGCTTGAAGAGGGTAGCTTGGTCCACAAAGTTGTCCACGGCTCCGGAGTCGATCAGGGCTGGAACAAAGAAAGTTTTCTTCAGGTAGGAGATCTGAACATGTATAATAAGCTCATGGCGAGAATTGTTTGAGAGCGACTCACCGCGTTGGGGTGCGTGACGCTGGCGGCTTCCACCCCCGGTCTGACAGGGCAGCCTTTAACCCTGTGACCGGCGTCCGTGCATTAGAGTACCGCTGATGAGAGCCCAGGGCGGAAGACGGCCTTCAGAGCAGGCATTCCAGCCGCTTCCGGCAGCAACCGTGCGAAACTCAAGGGCGTACTCTGCTACACGACGATCGCCCTGCGACATGGAGAGAAGCACTTCGCCAGGATCCCGGCCCTCAGAAGGATGGTTAAACACCTTTGAATTCTGAGAAAGGTGGAATAGTTCTACATCAGCTCACCTGAATTGTGCCAGAGGTCGTAGCCCACCCTAGCGCCTTTCCGGTCAGGGTGCTGATGATCAGGGCCACCTTCTGATCGTCGGGAAGGGAAGAACAGCTCGCACTGAAGGAGAAAGCCGGCGCATCCGGACGGGTCTCCTCCGTAGCGTTCTGGAAGAGCGACCGGCAATGGCTCCTGGTGCGTGCCGACATCTCACTTCCCGAAGTAAACGTGATTCTTTTACCAGCTCCTCTTGGAGTTTGATTAAATCTGCTGCTTCTCTAATCCCGTCTGCTTTCTGGCTTTGAGTGCAGACAAACAGATCAAAGAGAAAACAGAGATCTTGTTATCAGAATGTTCCAATAAGTTATCAAGCCAACAGAAAACATTCTTAAAACTTAGTAAAACTATTAAAATTCAGTATTCAATGGGTTCTAAGATGTTTAAGTAACATACAAAACTTAATATTACATAAAAATGCAAAAAACAGAAACAATATTCTCAGAAAGTCTAGAAAACAGCTCGTCGGCAAAGTCAGGTGGCAGCCCCTAGTGGCCGCTGATGTGACAATATGAATCTCTTCAACACCAGTGTTGCCTAGGCTGCCTAGGTGGGAGATAATGGCTCTTTGGCCTAGTGCAGAAGGAGATGGCAAGAGGACCTAGGAGAAGTTTGTCTCGGAATCTCGCCGGAAGTGTTGAGCAGACTACCGATATGAAGGAAGCTGAAGTCAAGGGTTTCTCATAGGTAAAGTCCTGCAAGGAAGCCCAGCCAGAAGGCACCCTAAATAGGGGAAGAAAGCCAATGGGAGCTCTCCTCCCAGATAGGGCACAGGTGGAGCAATCAGGCCAAGCTACCTGTGGGCAGAACCGGAAACAGGACTACTTCTTCAAGTCAGGGAACGGAAGTTAGGGCGGCGATGGCGTGACAAATTCTCAAATGCATATTCATTTTGGGACGAGCTTACGCCAAGGCAGAGGAAGATGGACTTCCGGAGGTAGCTTGGCCAGATTATCTACACCTGCGCCTTGTTAGGGAGGAGAGCCCTCATTGGCTCTCCCTCCTTATGTAAGGCGCTTTCTGGCTGAGCCTCCTTGTGGGTCAGTAGGATTTCTACATGATGTCTACCCTGTCGAAGCTAAGTCATATTTTGTCTACTCACGTTTTCTAGCGCTATTTCCATGTTTCACGTTTGTTGTTCCTGTCACGTTGAATCCTGTTCTCAAGACTCATGTTCCTAATCTTCCCCCTTTGCTGTTCTTGTTTTTTTCACAGACGTTCAAGCCAGAGTGTAGAGAAGGGACTTTCCCCTTTTTGGATTCACGACCCACTACTGCTGCGGCATAGTTTCCGTTTTTCCCATTTTTGTTTAGCTCCCACTCTGTGCTGTTTTTGTGTTTTGCATTACACTGTAAATGAACTCTGCACCTGCTTCCTACTCACGGTCTCGGACTGTGTCTTTACACATATTTAAACTGTGAGCACCATTAAGGCGAACTGCCTGGCCTCATGCAGTGTATTAGTGTTTACATAATTTAAACAAAATCAGACACTTAAAATTGGGATGATGTTACACTACCCCATCATACAAACAGTATATCCTGCATAATACTGATTACACAATTTGGTAGTAGATCACAATGCAATTACATTTTGGAAAATAAACATTAACTTTCATGTAATTAAATATATATACATTTGCTGTTGTCATGCTTAAAAACAGTGTGTCAGTGATTTTAAGTGAAATACGCCGTGTCTATCCTTGACGTACAGTTCAAAGTACTTAGTGATTTATGAATGGGTCAGAGTGCTCTTAAATTTACAAGTTTAAGTACTGCATTAGTTATGAAGGGTTTTGTGAAACTCTCATAAATTTAAGAATGTTCTTAAGTATCAGATTACAAAGTATTTACGAACATTTTGGGAAACCACCCTCGAAAAGTAGTAAAAGTCAGATTATCAGTGCTCATACTGGTTAATCAGTCCAACTCAACATTAAGACTGCACCAAACAATTTTGTTCTCCTGAAACATTTTCATTCCTTACAATCCCACAAGGAAACCGAGTCTAGATTAGCTGAACAATTGCAGGTAAAGGTTTGCTTTCAGATTGGAAACATTGTATTTGAACTGACTGAAAATTGTCTCATGACATTTGGCACAAAGTGTTGAATCATGCCCCATCCTTCCTTGCAAAGACTAAGCCTTTGGTGGATGTTCCTTTTAAACTTAGTCTTGATGACCTCACCTACTACCAGTTAAACTGATAATTGTGGAACCTTCCAGAACAGTGTTACTTACTTACTTACTATAACCTTGACAGTCTTCTGTCCAACTTCTTTTTTCAGTTTGTTGCAGGTATCACATTCTATTGTTTTAAATACCTAAAATACAGTTAGCTTTGTCAGTGAAAACATGGAAAATTTTATATTTGTACATTTATCAGTTAATAAAAAGTTCAAATGGTTTAACAAATTACGGATTTAGTGTCCCAACTTTACTGGAAATGGGGTTTGTAGTTTAATAGAAATCAGTGCATAACAGCAGCCTTAGTGGCTGGGATGGCATATATGTGAAGAATGTCTTTTGTTCTGAATTCAAAGTTTACCCCGTACCTACCGGGCTGTAGAACACATTTTTCTGCTTTGGACCATCACACGAAATGCATGTCAGTTCATGACTTAAATTGAACTGGTGTTCAATATCTGTCTAGGTCAATTCTTAGAGTAACTTAATACTAGAATGCCAGAAGTCTTGTCACAGCCTGAAACTGCATAATTTTATAGATACATTAAAATGACTATATATAAATAGAAATGTACTTGCTGACTCACTTATTTGCATATGCAACTATTTCTGCACTAAGAGTAAGGCTTTTTTGCATATGGTTTCTCTTCATCCTGTGATTTCTGTGTAATTGTAGCTATGCGAAAGGGCACTGTTTCTGTCCTTTTGCATAGCTCTATTAACATTTTCTTAATTATCTTAACAAGCAATCTTTACTTTTAACAGCAACAACAACAAAAGAAAAACAGGGTTTGACAAGCCCAAAGCTAAGCATTAGCAAGATTACAAGATAAAAAGAGCCCTGGGACACAATCAGTAGACAGGTTTCTAAAACATTTTATGGAGCAGCTGGTGGCAAAGTGTCATGAGCTATAGTAGGTGCTTTACTACTAACCTTACCCTTTGCTCTTTTATATCAGTCAGACTGGGTTTGTTTAAGGAACCTTTACTGGAAGACTATTATGTACCCATTTCAGATTCTTCTGCAGTTTGTGCTTCAGGAAAAGTCCGGATGTATAACTAAGCAGAATAGCTAATAGTAATAGTAATTCCCCAGAACACTGGTTTGGGTAGACACTTTGCAACAGAAATGCCTCTATTTAATCCTAGTTGAGGGCTTTACCTCTGATACAGGAATAATCAAGTCCAGTATCTTTCCCTATAATTGCGTTCAATATGTTTACATTGGGATGAAATCAAAATTAAAGCCTGCTGTTGGAAGGTCCTAGTCCACAGTAATGGTATTTTGTGTATTTTTACACAAGTACAGTTTATGCGCGTTATTTTCACCAGGCTGGAACCAGCACTTTGAAGTTTCTGTAACTTTTGAAGTTTCTGGTAAAGAGCAGCTCAAATAACTTTTAAAGATGGTATCAAGTGCTTTCTGCAAATAGAAAAATGTGCCTAACACCCCCTCTTGCCAGGGTCTCCTGCCGGTTCATTATTGCAGTGTGCTCCTTTCCCTGCATGTACAAACTCTTGTTGAGCCTTTGACCTAAGAAATGGGTAAGGAAGTCATAAGTCTGGTTTATGCCATGCTACATTTGTGTTCCATAGCTTTGGGATCCCCCACATACTTGTGCTTGCACATTTGTAGTGCAGAAGATCCCAAAAGAAAATCTTATGTACTGTAATTTTATAGCAAGTAACTGTCAATGGGAACTGTGTAAAATGACTGCTTTTACAGTTTACATTGTATTACAATGTTTCTTTTCACAGTTTAGTACAAGGAGGTCAGAAGGTATATTGACACATATTTTAGCAGATGTGAAGTGAACAATAGACAATAGATATAAGTACTTGTGCTACCCAGATATATACTAGAAGAGTTGGATAATTCAATAAAACAACATATCTCAGCTGATTGTTAAAAAAATGTTTTTAGACTGCAGATTTACACTTTTGTGCAGTGTCAGATGTTACTCAGATGTTAAGTGTCAGTGGAACAATGTCTAACTGCAGAATGGCAGCCTACGTTGCATTACAACAAGCAAGAGCCTTGAAGACCTAACCTGAGTTTCAGCAGTTATGTTTATACTGTATTTAATTTCTTTTCTAATAGAATAATCTAGCAAAACGTATGCTTTTCTAAAAAGCTTGGTAAATACCATTTCCAGTCCTCAGTAATTTTTCTGTTTATTTTATTTTCATGCCACATGTGCAAGTATCCACTTACTGTTACAAATGAGACATGTAAACACTGAAAACAATGTTGTTGCTGTTGAGAAAGACACTATTACAGACCTACAATGTATTTGATAATGATCACACTCATTTATTTTGGGAAAAATTTTCAGTCTATGAATGTGACTGAATTCCTCTTCACTGTGACATTGGCTGGTGTAACTCAATGCTCAGATTATATTGAGACAAACAATATAAATGAATGTAAGACAACATATGGGCATAATAGACATAACTGTCTTTAATTTGGCTATATGATGCAATATTATTTAAATACAAAAAACTAACAAAAAGAAAAAAAAGAAAGGGAAAAAAAAAAAAATAAAACACACACACACATAAAATGACCAGCAAGGGGGGTAGCATGTGCAGCCGGTTGGTGGTGGTAGGTTGTTAAAGTAATGTTTGAAGAAAGGATTTGTTCCAGACAATGTTGAGTTGTGGAATTCCTCACATTATGTCCCTCTGTGATCCCTGAGCTACAGAAAGAGAGAGAGAGGAACGCCCAGGGTGCCTTTGGCTCAGGGCTGCTCTTTTAAACTGTGTGAGGGTTTTTTGGAGCTGGAGAACTCACTGGAACACTGCTCAGGAGGACCAATTCAGAGCTGCTCTACAGGTGCTTACTGCAAGGCAGCGTGAGTGAGAGTAAATGATTCTTGGACATTCAGAATCAGACAAATAACTAGTTCTCAATTCTGTTTGGTACTGTGTATTAGGAGATGACTTTTTTAATGATATAATAATTTTATTAACCAGTTTTAGATCAAATTTGTATTAAATAGTGTAGCTGATGAATGTAATGCACGGATAATATGCTACTTTTGATACGTTACATGCTGTTTATTATTTAAAAAAAATTCATATGACAGTGTGATTTGTCAAAAACTGACTGCTTACATAATGTGTGGAATTTTGCTTATTTTCACTTCTGCATATAATATATCTAACATGTGTCATTTCATTTGCACTCCTGTGTACATTAGTGCTTCTGTTGTCCATATGTTGCACTGTGGTCCTGGAGTCTTGGTTATCCCTATATATACATACGGATTAGAGGGCAACATCATTAATAGTCATTAATAAATTATTGGTCCTATCATCGAATCATTGTAAAGAGAAGCAGCAGAATCAACTACAATGTGAATATAGTGCTCAAAGGATAACATTCCTCAGAACATTGTCTATGCTGTTTATTTTCACCTGGCTATAAACATGTGGGCATGAAAAATGGAGAATGTGGACAGATTTACACACTGAAATTTAAACATGAAGCAAGGTCGTTTCTTTGGTCCTTTGTGTCAGAGTGGGCAGCCTAATATATACACCTCAGTGTACCATGCATTAGATCAATGAAGAGCTGCCTTGATTATTAAAATTTTGGTTTTGTTAAATTATGTACCACTAAAAACAAAGCTGTACTTCCTTCATACATGACCAAAAGCATTTTTTAGTTATGCCATTATTATCTTTTTTGCTCTGTAGAATGCTAGATGCAGAATTTTAGCTTGCTGGTTTAATGTTAGATTTGACAGCAGTGAATTTCCTTTCTGGTTGCAAGAAAATATAAGAGGCTAAAAATAATTGTGTTAGTATCTAAATGCAGCATTTTCAGCTCTGAAGAAAAGATTCTAGTGCATATGTTTTGTTCTAGGGTGACTGGGTGATTTGGGGGTTTGGTAACTGTATTAAGGAAGTTGTGGTTAGATCCCCAGTGTTACAGACTAAGCAGGGAATATAATGCAGCGTCCCATACATGAGCATAATTACTTTCAGGCTTTGCCACTTGAAGACGAGAGAACAAATGCACCAGTGTAAATGTTTGTAGCTGCTGTTAAAGTGTCTAGTGGCATTTTCTCTTCATCCCAGCTCACCAAGACCCTCATCTGGCTTAATAGCAGGTCCCAAGTTCTGCTCTGAAAAGCAGAAGAACAGACTGTTTTTGGTTTGATCCTTAATATATCTCAAGAGACAAGGATACACAGTGTGGACCTTTCCTTCTCCTCTCTGTTTTGCCAATTCCTTTTTCTCAGAGAATGACATTGCCCTTGATCCACCACCACTTGAGACCTATCCAAAAAATATAAGGAGACTGCAACCACAGTGCTGGTGGTTCTGCTCAGATCTACTCTTTTTCACATTACCTTCTATGAGAATCTGTGGTTTGCTGCTTGTGGAGATACATCAAAATGGTCTCTGGACATTTTACTGTATGTACTTCCACTGACCTTGTCCTGTAGGTGTTAACCTGCTCACTGCTATTATCTTACATAGAGTTTCGGATTTCACAGCTTACTGACATGTGTGAGACTGAGTGTAATTAATCAGGGCTGGAATGTGGTCTATATGCAGCTCATCAGTGACTCTCTGACACTGAAGGGAATCTGAGACCACTGTGGGCAAGTTAAAAGTGCAGGCACCAATAAGACAACCTCTCTAAAGAGATTTGTGTCCATCTTTGCTGAACTCATTGTTTCCTTCATGCACTCAGGAAACATGGAAGATAAATTAAGTAAATTACATTTGAGGATGCCAGTACAGTGACCTGACTGTCTGAGCCTGGGCAACTGTTGCTATTATGATTATTTTTTGTTGAACCATTTTAGGACAGTAAAGGCTTTCATGCTGGCAGCTAGTCTTTTGCTGATCAGTGGGGAGTGAGGAAAAACTGGCAGGTCTCAAGTAATTGCTTTCTAGGTTAAATAAAAGACAGCAGATTGGGAGAAAAATAAAAAAAAAACTGTTTAGAGGGAGCAATAAACTGTTCTTTCGATTGGTCATTGTAAGTTCTGATGTGCAGGTGATACCCGAGGATGTGGTTCAATCTTCGCAATTCAATCTACTCAGTTATGTACTCACTGCTCCACTCCAGTCCCCAGTGTCCATGCCAGCTGCAGTAGTTTGAAACAGTACTGAATGTAGTAAAAACTTTAATGGAGTATAAATGCAGTTTTTACAAATGTGTCATGGTGAAGATTAGTGAGATTCTGTGTCTCCAGAAAGTTAGACCATTAATTATGAGATGAAATTCAGGAAAGTCTGTTATACTTTACAGTGAAATTGTGATCTACTGGAAAGCCATCCTCATTACATGATCCGATGAATTCCTTTTAAATAACACTCCATATCTCAACTCCTTGGGAAGGAAAGGCCAGTGTTGATGTTTTGCATTTGCTTGGGGAATCATGTGTACATTTCATCTCCTGTCCATAGGGAAAGTGTCTTTGTTTTTAGGCTTTTTGCCATTCACAGCTGCACCACACTTTGATTTTGCAATTTCTTCTGGTCCTGAGCTCCTAACATGTCCTCAAAGATGAAAACAAATTGTGCAATAAATTACTGAGGGAAAGACTGTTAAATGATGCATGTTGAAATTATTAGGTGCTGTGCAATACTTCCATTCTATTTTACTAAAAAAATATAGTAAAAAATGGTAATTTTCTGGCAGCAGGGGGCATCAGGAAATGTTTGTAAAAAACAGTAATTATCTGTAACATAAGCTACAAATAAAAACAAAAAAAACCCGGAAATTTTCCGGAAACCGCGGTGCGAGGAAATGTCTGTAAAACATTAATAGACGGAATTACATTTAGTATAGTTAACATCTAAAATTAAAACCGGTTAAAGTAAAACAAACAAACGAAAAATAAAGCTTAAGTAATAATGTTGAGTTGTAATATCGACTTTTGCTCGACTTTTGCCCCCTTTGGGGGAACCGAACCCGAGATCTTCTGCTCACAAGGTGATTTCATTAAGCACTTACCCATGCCTTACCAAGAGCGTGTGTTATTAGAAATACTATAAATCTAAGATGGTTTTACACATTAATCCTCACAAAAAACATCATATATTACAAAAGCCTAAGTTTATATTAATTGTCAAATTTAATTGTGTAAGTGGCGAAAAAATCTGTCAAATAAATGTTTTATTTAAATACATTAATAAAGTGTCAAAATAAAAGCATTTTATTTTGTTGAATGTAGGGTAACTGCACTCTTGTGTAAATTACAGAAAACGTTGCTACTTTTTTCAGTGAAGAATGCTGTATTTCTGTGCTTAGTTTTGTAAATCTCATCTGTTAAAAACAGATATTTAATGTATTTCATTTATACCGATGTTAATAAACAGTTTATTCTTCGAATTGTAATATAATTTACTGTCATTTGGAAATACAAGGAAACACTGTAAATGTAACTGTTACTTTTGAAAAACTGTAAAAAGACTAATATTCTTTAGAGTGTAGTTAGTATATTTTAATACATATGTATTATGAATTTGAAACCATACAAAAAACCCACATGGACATTTTTTTTACCATACTGGTAACAGGAGATGTTCAAATACTTTACTTATAGACCCTTGCCTTGGGGCCCTGTAGGCCCACAAGGACATGGTCTTTTATGTAACTTCAGTGGCAAACTGTGCTCTTCTGCTACTGCTTCTGCTCATACTTACCGAATCTCATTCTCTGATGAGCAATTAATACACTCTTATTCTTATTCTTTTATTCTTATTATTACCTTCCACAGTGCCTTTTATTTTACAGAGTTAATTAGTACACTACTATGGGAAAATGTTTTTTAAATGTTGCACATATTATTACAAGTCACCTGCACAAGCACCCGTTTACTTATTATTAATAAGCAGAGAAAATATTTTTCCTCTAGAACAACAAAAAAACAATATCTTTTATAATACCATATGTACTCCTTTTTTTCTGTGAAGTTAAAAAAGATTTTGGATGACATCACTGTTATTAGAAATTACATTGTTTTTTTAGAGAGAGTTCTAGGCTTCTTTAGGCTCTTGTGGCTGTGGTTGTATAATTAAAGGTTAAGAGTGAATATACCAGCCAATCAAAAGGGTTCTTAAAGTTCTTAATGCAGGATGAGGCATTTCTGAAGTAAAATAACCTTAACCACATTAAATATAATGAAAAGTCTGGATCAACCATCCAACTTTATCGTGCATGTAACAAGGCTCGGTCCCTGCTAGAAAAAGACCAAAACCAAAAGCATTCTAATGAGCCCAGGGTATGGTCTATCTCTGAATTTCCACATGGATATCCATGAGAAATTGTTTGTGTGTTTCTTTTGCAGGCCATGTTTCCCAGGCTAAACTGGTTCCAGTTGCTCCTGCTGGGTGTAGTCTCACTTGTTACACATGCAAAAGAGTCTGAGAAAGCAGTCACATTTAACCATGTGTACAGGATTGGTTGTAAACAGGACTTGCAGGCAAATTTGCCTTCCCAGGACCAAGCATCTGAGGATCAGGTCATGACAGTGGATGGGCAGAAGGACATTGTATTCAAGCACAACATTAAGTTTCCATCATCTAGCTGCAAGTGCGCTGATTCAGAGGAGTTCAAAGCCTTGTTGTACCGTGTCAATGGTTTGGAGGAGGAGGTTACCTACCTGAAGTCACAATGTGCTCAAGGCTGCTGTAGAGGAAGCTCAGGTATTAGTTCACATGCCAACAGTGCAGCCGATTCAGGAGATGATCTCTAATAAGTACACCTGAAAATGCTAAACTGTTGTGTCCCTTTTTAATGAAATGTTTATTCACATTTACCTCTAATCCACTTGAACATGGTGGAATTAATATGTTCTGATTAAAATTTATCCATTTATACTACTGATTAACTGCCATGATCTAATAGATATCAGCATCTAATAAGTATCATCTGTATACTGCAAGTTGAAGTTTTACCAGTCAATCTCCAGATTTCATGCAACTGTCCTGCTTTATAGGTGTGAACACAAGCTGTAGTGGCCATGGTGTATACCAGGACAACACTTGCACCTGCAAATGTGATGCAGGCTGGGAGGGTCCAGACTGCTCCATCTCCACCTGTCCAGATAACTGTAACGATAATGGCTACTGTGTAGATGGACGATGTGTTTGCCATACTGGTTACACTGGCCATGACTGTGGCCTGCTCACATGTCCTGATGACTGCAATGACAAGGGCCACTGTGTGGATGGCAAATGTGTGTGCTTTGAGGGCTTCTCTGGAGACACCTGCAGCATTCAGAAATGCCCAAGCGACTGCAAAGAGAATGGCCACTGCATTGATGGACAGTGTCTCTGTGATGAGGGCTTTTATGGAAATGACTGCTCTCTGGGTAAGGTTTCTTCAGGAATATTTTAAGATGGTGATTTCAGATATCATATAATTCTTACCTAGTTTGTTGGATATTTTATTGGGATTATGTATATCTTTCATATTGAAAGGTTTGTCATTTAGCTGTATGAAACTATGTGTCTAATAGAGCATTTCCACCAGGCAGCATGGTCTTGGTAGAAACTCAAAACCCAGGATTATCTGTAGCCTAGTCAAGTTCATGTGTCCCATACCTCAACCATACTTCAGTTGGCAGTAGGCAAGATTATTAAAATGGCTGCATTTGGAAAAAAAAAAGAAACCCAGTTATATTTCATTTTATGTTCCTCACAGGGTGAACTATTGAACACCAGTGTAGTAATGGCAGTCCACATAGCCAAATACAGACAAAAACCCCACTAATTCTTTGAGCTTTAATGAAAATATAGTGACCAAATTTAGTACAACTGATTTATTCATTCATTCGTCTTCTTGGCCGCTTATTCCTTTTCAGGGTCACAGGGGAGCCGGTGTCTAGCCGGCCACATAGGGCGCAAGGCAGGA
>JANCOA010000047.1:16481845-16491845 GCA_024363135.1 Leptodoras oyakawai
TGTGTGTGTGTATGAGCCCTACGATGGATTAGCGCCCTGTCTAGGGTTGGTTCCTGCCCTTGCGCTCAGAGTTGCCATCTGGGCACCGGCTCTCCCGTGACCCCGTAACTGGGAATAAGCGGTACAGAAAATGACTGACCTTACTTGGACTGGTATGCCATTCAGGATGAATTATCCTGCCTTGCACTCAGTATACCCTGGATTGAGTGTACATTCAACATGAACTTGACCAGATAAAGCAGTCAATGGATATAAATGTTTAGCATTTTTAGTAACAGGCATTGTCACAAAGCAGCCTTACTGGATGAAAGCTGGATGAAATCTTTCTATCCATGAGCACATAGTTTCATGGCTCAGTTTGTTGTAGAATCAATGATAAAATGTCTGAGGTACTGTATATGAGGAAGAGGGCATTCCTTTTCAGGTAAAAGTATTTTAGCTTTTATACAAAATATAATGCAAATTTTAACACTTACATTTACATTCCTGGTACCTTCATGAATGTCAAAAACAGCAGTTTTCAGGAGCAGGACTAGACAATTTTCAGTAGCAGGACTCTCTGTAGTTAGCTTCTACTGTTACAACTTTTTCCTTCATAAGGATATGAAGTGCCTCAGTGTAGGAATGCACCGATATGTGATCTTTAAAAAATAATATTGGGAATGGCATGAATCTTAGAGAAGGATATACTGTCCATGTTAACACACCTGGGTAAGACATCATAATTGATTCCATATGAGTGAAGAGCAAGCAAACCCTGAAGCAGTGTGTTACTAGCTGAATTGCTAGCTGAATTATAATTTAAAGCACATGCCATGAATGGAGCTAGGGTGGTATGTGATATTTTAATCTGTCAATCATTTGTCAGCTTTTTGTTTTTCTTGAACTGCTGCAGCATTTTATCTCACCATATGCATGGTAACAATACAGACATGAGGTTTTTCACATCACCTCTGTTTTATATTGGTAAATATTTGTGGAAGCACTCAGGGAGCCCGAAGGCACTGAACCAATTTTATGTCAGCAGGGAATTTGAAGCCAAAATAGCTTGTGTATAAAGGTCCTGGGGGTGAGAATAAATTAAATTGAAAATCTGTATTTTATCATGGATGGGTTTAATCATCAAAAGGTGAATCAACCAAGAGCCTTATTCTAAGGTCATGCTGGATTTCACTGTGCTAGATCAAAAGTGTACAAATGCGTAGTCTTTAGATCACTTACTACATATACCTTCTGGGGCTGTATAAACAAGACTTAACTTCAAACAGTGACATTAAACCGATCATCTATAACATTAAAACCATCTCCTTGTACCTACACTATTTGTCCTGATTTTATCAGGTGATCCAATCATACAGTACCAGCACAACATACTAACACACTAGCACCACATGAGGGTCACTGCAGTGCTGACAATGATTACCACCCAAATAATACCTGCTCTGTGGTGGTTCTCTGTGTGTCCTGACCACTGAAGAGCATGGTAAATTAGAGCACAGACGTCAATCTTTTGCAGGGATCAGAGATATATTCTGCAGATTTATTACCTTTTATGAAATTAAAATACAATTCTACTATGTTTTTGCTATTCATTTGTCAGAATGTGCTGCACTATTTCTTCAAAGTCATTAGATTGCATTATATTTATCCCAGTGGACCTTTGTGGGTTATTATTTAAAGGTGAAATTGTTACTGGCAGACACTGGAATGAGGCAGGAGTATTAACTGCCACAAAATGAAAAGGCTCCTGCTAAACCAAAGGAAAACATTGACTTCCTGTCCTTTCACCATGTGGACCCTGCTGTGAATTCTTTCCTGGTTAATGTGGTTGTCTGACCATCTATTTGGCCTTCCCCTTGCATCTATTCCCTAAGGATTTTTGTTAATTTCCTGGAATTTAAACATATGTTTTAACTCCAGAAAGACATTTAGAAACCTGTATGTGGAAACCTTGCTGTGAACAGACTGCTGTCTGTCTGTATGAGTGCATATACAGTGGTATATGTATATTTCAGTTAATTAATATAATTATTCTAGTACATATACTGAATCACTGAGTAATTCATTTTACTGCTTTGGCATTTTATTTTTTGCATAAAAAATGTTAGTTTTGCACCAATTTTAACATGAAAAATTGTCTGTTTTTACAGTACTGGGCCCAAAAAGCTTGCGTGTGATCAAGGTGACTGATGTGTCCCTCCTGGTGGAGTGGGAACATGTAAAGAAAGCAGAGTACTACCTGCTCTCCTACTATCCTCATGGAAATGAAGATGCCATCCAGGAGATTCATGTTTCCAAAACTGAAAATTCTTACTTGATCACAGGCCTTAAACCTGGAGTTACCTATATAGTACAAGTGCAGGCTGTAATCAAGGACATCAGGAGTGAAGCAGAACGCATCACAGCCACAACAGGTAGACTTTTTTATGCTGCAGTTTTTACACTCAGTGACAGATGTATGCAAAAATTACTACACGGTGGCCAAATTATATATTTTAGTGAAAAGAAGTAAAAAACAACCTTTGCAGCAATCTGCAGGAAGGTTTAGTTGACAGCGGTGGTGGTGCACTGCTCTACTCTGCAGCATTGCTTGCATAAACATGATCTACATGGAAGAATCATCAGAAGGTACCTTAATACTGCAACCTCATCACAAAACTGAATGCCCAATATGTACAAAATATCTAGATAAGCCAGATGCATTTTGGAAGCAAGTACTGAAGACTAATGATATAAAAAAATATTTATTTGCCACAATTACAAAAGTTATTTATGGGGAAAAAAAAGAACAGCAGTTGAAGAAATATGGATATATTAAGCTTTTGGGTTATGTGACAGCCAGTGTGTCACAAACACTGCACATGTAGATGGAAGGATAGATTCCAGGAAAGAAATATCAGGAAGCAAATATGACAGTAAGTAAAAAAAATGAAGGTGAATTATACCAGAGGTGAAAGAGATAATACGAGAAAATACACAATTATGGAGGGCAAAATAAATTACAAGTTAAAGAGAAAAGCGCCAGCAACAATATAAAAAAAAATCATCAAATTCAGGAAGCAAATGCAACAGAAAGAAAAATCCACTATGAAATACTTAATGAAATGCAAGCTGAAGCTTTTGGACAGACAGTATAGTTGTCTTCATTCAAAATATGACAGTAGATCTTCAGAATAGGGTGCATGCAAATGGCCCATTCCTGAACAGTTTTGCACTGTGGCATGACATATTATCAAACCCCCTTTAAATATGAAATTGTTTAATGTGTAATTATTTTATGTGTCCTTATTTCTTCTTTTTCCTAAATCGGGAAACAGATGACCTTTTCCTATCCATTTGTATAAATACTTCAACAATAACCTCCAGCCATTATGTGTACAGTAAATTAAGTTTCTGATATGAAAACAAAAAAGCAAAACATTCATTTTATTGTGATGGATATTTATAGTTATATATATTCCTAGTTATAGACTAAACTATGAAACTATGAACAGGTTGAATGGTACATATTGGATACTGTTAGTTACTGTGCTCTGCAAAGAGTTTCAGCGTCAACAAGAAGGTACCAATAGATGAAATGTTCTTACTGTAGGATTGTTCTTAGAGAATAACTAATTTCTTCACATCCCGTTGTGTCCCATGATATCCAGAATTCACTGGAGAAAGGTAATCCAAAACCCAGCCCAAGAAGTCCAGATGACAATAATAAAGGGGATCAGGAATAAAGGGGATCATCAGAATTTTGGAAATTTTATACTATTACAGTGTTTTGAATATAATTTCTGTGAGTCGTTATATTGTGTGTTGGTGCAGATTTGTCTGGTGTAGAAGGTATCCGTGTGCTTGGACAGACAGAGGACTCTATTCAGGTTGACTGGCAAAACCCTGAAACAGAGGTGGATTACTATAAACTACGTCATGCCAGCCCTGACGGTCAAGAGGAGCTTGAAAATGTAGTGAGGAGCCAGGAAGCTAGGACTGTGCACACCATTATAGGTAAACTTCTTTAAGAAGAAGACATGCATACCCTGACTCTTATAATATTATCCTGAAATGTTACCCCTCTCTGTGTTGGTAAACTTTTAATTAAGCATGTAGCTGTGCTTTAATATTTTTAAAGACTTTAACAAGCATTTAATCTTTTTTTTTTAACAGATCACAGAACTCTCTAGGCATGCAGAATTGAGTAAATATTAAGTGTGAGAGCAATGAGTGAGTGGCAATGCTGCTTTTATATTTATGTGCAAATTAAATGAATTGTTCTTTGCAGGTCTTAACCCAGGCACTGAGTACCAGATTACAGTGCAGGCCATCAAAGGAAGCAATGAGGGCAAACCATCCCATGCCACAGGAATCACAGGTTAGTGAGTTAAATAATAATAATTCAACTGGTGGGGTGTCATATCTTACAAACATAACAAAAATCCAGAAATGTTAAATGTATAGTCAAGTCCTTCTAGAATTATAGAATAGTGATATACCAGTGTAACACCTTAAAGTCTAAGTCTGAAAGGTAGAGAGGATATCATAGGAAAAAAGACTTCCAGGTGTAGATCACTGAGCTATGTGAATAAAAAAAAAACAGGGTACATTTCTTCATTTACCAGCAACTTTCTCCAAATATAGTCAGTCATGCAGCATGCTTACAGCATACCATCTACTCTCCTGTAACTGTTGGTCAAGTACTCCAATCAACCATAACATTAAAACCATTGACATGTGGCATGAATATCATTAGTTATCTCATTACAATGACACCTGAATAGAGATGGGATATATTAGGCAGCAAGTGACCAGTCAGTTCTCAATGTTGATGTGTTCAGAGTAGGAAAAATGGGCAAGTGTAAGGGTTTGGGATTGGATCAGTGGATCTCCATAAGTGTAGGCCTTTGGGGTTGTTAGTCGTAGGCAGTGGTTATGCCTACCGAAACTGGTCCATGGAAGGACAACTGGTAAATCTGCACCTGATAGTTCATAGGTGCCCAAGCATCCTTTGATGCATGTGGTATGCAAAGGCTAGTCCATCTGGCAAAACACACAGAAAAGCTACTGTAGCACAAATTGCAACTCAGCCACAGACCAGTCAAAGTGCCCATGCTGACCCATGTCTGCCACCAAAATCTACAATGGGCACATGAGCATCAGAACTAGACCATGGAGCAATGGAAGAAAATCTGATCTGATGAATGATGTTTTTGTTTACATCATATGGATGGTTAGGTGCATGCATGTCACTTACCAGGGGAAAAGATGGGATGCACTATGGGAAGAAGGCAAGCTGGTGGAGGCAGTGTGATCATGTGGTCAATATTCTGCTGGAAAAACCTTGGGTCCTGGTATTCACGTCCATATTACTTTGACACATATCATACCTAAACATTGTTGCAGACCAAGTACACCCCTTCATGGCAATGGTATTCGCTAATGGCAGTGGTCTCATTCAACAGGAATATGCTTATTCAGGCTGTGAAGTGCCACTTACTTAACCTCTACTTCTTAGTAACTTACTCTAAACAGAGTTCATTACACAGTATTATTCAACTTTCCTGTAACTACAGCTAACAGTAGTTAGCTCTTGAGTAATTTGGATGCCCATAACACAGGCTCAACTTATTCATAGATAAGATATCCCTAAATGAATTAAATTAAGTTTAAGCTCCTTAACATACAAAGTAATTGAATGAAATCTAAGCTTCCTGAGCCTCTGAATTCTTAATTTAATGTGTGGTAAAATTTCTCCACAGTGTACATTCCACTCATGGACAAAATACTATTCATCTTTACATAGAGAAGCTCAAAACCCAGAGTAAACTCCTCTTAAACATGTGTTTTCCATAAAGTGAAAGCCATACGCCTTATTGTATTTTTCTGCATCACTAAACCAGGGAGACCTTTGATCACCACCCTTGCTGAAACTTGGCTAAACCTCAAGAGATTTGACCAGCAAAATGTTAATGCTGCTTATTTCACAATACAGTTAAGCATGGGACAGTTAAAGGTGTAATCAACTTCTTATTCTGTTGGCTTTATTCTTTTGAAGTGCAGATTTGACCATTTTTTTTGCAAACAAAACAGCAAGTAAAGAAAAAGAAAAAGTGTCTGCTTGCGGTTTTGATGGCAAAAAGTTTAGCAGTTGAGGTTAACACTTACTAAGAGTATTTGAACTGGAATTCCACTGGGTTGATGCTACTGTTTGCAGTCAGATTCCATACCATACATCAAGTCAAGGCAACTCAAAAAGTGGGTATAATAACAAAAAGCTTCAAAGCATGTTGATCTCACTGTTTTTGGCATGCAAAGTTCAGACATCATGGGCATGAACCACAGAGGAATTTCACAAATGATGATCACTCTTACATTCTTTCTTACTTCTTGTTGTGGCTCTTGCCAGTGCTGACTTACACATAAACTTAGCTGTTCACACAATACACTCTATTTCTCCATTTTGGCTTCTTTTAAGATACAGGATCTGGTAAGTTTCAAAATTTAAAGCTTGCAGGACTTCATGTATTTGACTCTCAGCCACATAGTATATAAGCTAATGTTTGTTTAATGAATGAAGTCTAAATCAATCAAAAGTGACTAAAATAATTTATACACAAAAGCATATTGACTTTTTTCTTTATTTGTCATGGCTTTGTCACTTTTTTCTCAAAACCAACACAAACCCTTTCTCTTCTAGACATTGATTCTCCAAATAACCTGGTTGCTAGAGATATAACTGAGACCACAGTGACTGTGATGTGGGAGAAGGTCCGTGCTGAGATTGATGGCTACATATTGAGCTATAGCTCTGCTGAAGGCTCTAGCCAGGAGATCCAAGTGGGAGCAGATGCCACTTCCTACCATCTTACATCTCTGAAACCTGGGGTTCTGTACATCATCTTCATCTCAGCCTACAAGGGTTCTCATTTGAGCAAGAAGAGCTCTACTGAGGCAGAGACAGGTGAGCTGTTCTTCTCTGTTTTTCCTTGGTGGTTTCCTATATTGAGGTAGCTCCTTCCATCTACATTTAATCTTCATAGATTTACTCTTTTAAAAGCTCACTTTTACTTTGTAACAAATTCATTCATTCTTCAAGCCACTCATGCTACTACTGAGTCATGGGTGTTCTGGATCGTATCCTGGTCCTCATTAGGCGGAAGGCAGGGAAACAGGCCACTGGTCCATCACAGGGCAAACACACAGACAGACACATTCATACCTAGGGGAAATTTAGTTTCTCCAAATTTCCTGATTGCATGAATTCGGACTGTTGGAGGAAACCCATGCAGACACAGGGAGCTCATGCAAACTCTGGCCATCCACCAAGAGAATTGAATTGCTGTGAGGTGATGGTGCTAAATGAAAAGGACTTCATCTTATATTTATCTCCTAGCAATTTTTTGCTTAATCCTGCATCTGAACCTCCATTAATTATTAATCTGGAATTCACCCTTGTAGCTTTTAATATTAACAGTTTGGCCTTAAATACAAGCTGGTATCCTTTAAGATAGGTGGTAGCTTTAAGAATTCAGTAAGTTTTTTTTTTAATTAGTTGCCATGCTAACCTTTGTGAGCAGTAAGTTACCAGGGACCAGATGGTACAGATTCAATTAGTGGTAGGTCTTCCTGTGGGCTTTATTCTATGTTTGGAAAGAAGATGAGTGAAACAGACGTTGAGTGGTCTCATAACTCAAATGGTGGGATACCTCATGGATCTGAGAACAAGGAATATAAGCCCTTGTGGTGCAGAAGTTCCTGTGTTTTTCTTTCCTTTTGCTCACACACACACACACACACACACACACACACACACACACACACACACACACACACACAATTTTCTGTTCCATGCTTTGAACACTTTGAACAGTTGAATGTTTTTTATTTATGAAAACAAACATTGAAAGCTCAAATGCAATTAAAACTGTACTATTGAACTAAAAGATAACTATTGCAAATAGGTTTTTTTCCCCCAAAACTGATAATGACAAGAAATTTTGGAGCAGAGGGACAAAATAATACTGTAAAGTGCTGACATTTTATAAAAGCTGATTTTTTTTTTAATTCACCTGAAGCTTTATTTAACAGACAAAAAGACAAAGAAAGGATTTTCAGTGGTTTCAATGATAAATGTAATAATATTTGTCAAATATTAAAAAAAAAATAGAAATTGATGCTTGCAACACTCTCAAAAAATAGTTTAAGTTTATCAGGTGAGATCATCAAGATTGAGATTAATAGGAGCATCAACCATCTTTGCAAGTAAGGATGGGATGTGGTTCATCACTTTCAGCTAAACTTTGTGGGAGAATTGTCAGCCAGTTTCTCAAACGGGGAAATCTTGCTGAATGTGTGTGACCATCGAGCCATCAGGCAGTAATTTTGAAATGCAACCTGACATGACTACTTTACTACATGACTAAAATCATAGTCACTTAAGACAGTAAGCTGCTGCATCAAGAAATGCAAGCTGAAACTGCATTACGCAAAGAGGAAGACACATATTAATTTTGCACAGAAACGCCAACGAGTTCTCTGGTCCTGAAGTCATATGAAATGGACTGAAAGACAGTGGAAACATATACTGTATACAGTGAGTCCACAAAAATGGACATCTGATTCTACGTGCCAAAGATGAAGAAGACTGTTACCAAGAAAAAGTACAAAAACAGCTTCTGTGATGGCATTGGACAGGTCTGTGACAGCCAGAAATATTGCTTGTTTGTAGGTGATCAAATACTTATTTTCCACCATTATTTGTAAATAGATTCTTTAAAAATCAGACAATGTGATTTTCTGAATTTTTTTTTATTTTGTCTCTCATAGTTGAGGTCTACCTATGATGTCAATTACAAGCTTCTGTCATCTTTTTAAGTGGGAGAACCCACAGCATATTTTGGAGAGACATATGCTGCCTGTAAATCATTGTCTTTTTCCAGGGAACTCCATGTCTATTTCAGCAGGAAAATACCAGGCCTCATTCTGCATGACTTACAACAGTGTGGCTTGACAGTGTGGCCTGTCCAGATCTGTCTCCTATTGAAAATGTATGAAGCATTATCTAGAGGAGAATTCTTGTACACAGCAAGAATGGGAAAAATTCTATTTAAAAACTGCAACAATTAGTATTTTCAAGCCCCAAAAGATTAAAAAGTATAATTAAAAAGATATGTCCCAGTGGTAAACATGCCTCTGTCCCAGCCTTTTTGAGTGTGTTGCATGCATCAATTTCTAATTTGTTTATATTCAACCGATAAAATTAAGTTTGTCATTGAAAACTGAAATTCTTTTCTTTGTCCTTTTGTTGATTAAGTCCAGCAGGCACATGACATCATTGGACATTGATATCTGCTTGAATGTAGGACATGCCATCAGATGACCAAAATCCAATGTCAGGATAATGTTTAACACTGACGTTATTTGACATAGAATACTGATGGCATTTGTCATTGATAACTTGTTGGTTTTAAGTCATAGTGGTAAGTAACTAAAATCCAACATCTACTAAACATCTAAACAACCAACTAAACATCTCACCCCAATGTCATACTGACATCAAATACCAACATTTATTTGAGATATGCTGGCCCAAACCCAACATCTGCTTAACGTCGTTATCTTAATGTCCAGATGTCATCTCCGTCTGATGTCAATAGACGTTGCTACTGTCTTGGTTATAAGTTGAGTAGTTAAGTAACCAAAATGCAACATCGTCTAAATGTCTCACCCCAACGTCATACTGATGTCAAATATCAACATTTAATTGAGATATGCTGGCCAAAACACAACATCTGCTCAACATCATAATCTTAATATCCAGATGATGTCACAATCTGACATCAAAATTCAATTAAATTCACTTCAATTCAATTTTATTTGTAAAGTGCTTTTAACATTGGACGTTGCCTCAAAGCAGCTTTACAAAGACAAGAAATCAGGACATGGCCTGTAGGCTTTGTCCCCAACAGCTATCCCTAATGAGTAAGCCGGTGGCAACAGTGGCAAGGAAAAACTC
>JANCOA010000047.1:16565069-16575738 GCA_024363135.1 Leptodoras oyakawai
TTTCCCATCACCAATTCACCTACCTGCATTTCTTTGGACTGTGGGAGGAAACCAGAGTACCCGGAGGAAACCCACGCCAACACGGGGAGAACATGCAGACAGAAATTTCCCAGGTCGCCCCACCCGGGGATCAAAGCCGGGTCCTTCTTGCTGTGAGGCGACAGCGCTATCCACTGCGCCACCGTGTCGCCCTTGGTAAAGCATTTGAAATAGAATTCCTGACAAAGCTTCTCCGAAACTGCAGTTTTTGTTCTTTGGTTTGTGTCCATTGTTTGTTGTGTGTCCATTGTTAAACATTCATCAAATTCTTTTCTTTTTATTTGTTAGTTCCATTGTCAACTCACCATTTAGAGTGATAATTCTCTGGTTGAATCAACGTGTTATCTATAACACTGTATAGTTTACCCTATCCGCTTTTCTCTTTTAAGCTCCTCTGTAGAAATCAACAAAAAGTCCTGAAGGAAATTTTGCCTGGCCAGCATTTTAATTTCTCGATTCACCATGCCTATCATCAAAGATCATTGAAGGAAATCAAGCCTGCATCAATAAATGTAATATACAGGAGCATGCCTCTGACTCCATGAGCATGACATGCCTCTGCTCCAGCTTTGACACAAAGCTAACAAAAACTTGCAAAGTTCTCTCATCACAGGAGACCCAAGCCTCTGCATGAGTATCAGGGATTTGCCTTGAAGGCTATAGTGGTGCACATACCAACAAAATCCAGGCAATTCCTTTCTGTTCATGAGCTTAAAATTGGTTCTCATTTTGGTTATTGATTCTCAATTTAAGTCTAGATTAATTAATTACCATACCTTTCTTTATCAAATGAGCTGATATCATCTCTCATATACCATTCTTTTTGTTAATGTCTGGGTAATTTGCTTAAATTAGCCTGTTCCTATTTTAGCTATAATTTAAACTTTCTTTTAAGCTTTCTTTCTTTGTGTTTTCAATCTAGTTGGTAAAAGAACCAAGAGCTCAGTTTTGAGACTAAAATGGTGAATATCAATAATAATAATAATAATGATAATGATAATAATAATAATAATAATAATAAGAAGAAGAAGAACAAGAAGAGGAAGAAGAACAAGAAGAAGTAAAATGAATCATTAAGAGCACATAATTGTTCCTATAAAAAGTTGGTGCCCTGAAAATTGATGATTATTCTTGCTTTGGTAAATCTATAACTGTCTACTTCCCTTATAGGCAGTTGAGCAACGCTGCCCATTTAACAAAACTGCAGATGCAGTGCTGTGAGCACAGTTTAAAAATGGATGCAGGCATATAGTAGAGCTCTCACATGACCCATTTCTTGGAAAAACAAAAAACAAGAAGCAACCAAAAAACATCTTCTATGTGAAGTGTCTAGTCTTAGGTTCGCTGTCAAGGGTACAGTATGTCAGTTCAAACAAGTGTTAAACAGTTTTATAGTTGAAAGCCTTTGAATTTTCACAGAACCAAAACAGACGATATTTATCAGAAATAAATGATAAGGAAGCATATATGGTGCTTTTGTCATATTATATAAACTAGATGACCAATTCATTTTATTACCAAACAGATATTCAGTGGGAAAGCTAAACCATTCATTTTGTCTTCCATCTCTTTATTAAGACCTTTACAGTTACACAATAAATTACAGCAGCATTTTAATAAGCAGGCCCCATGTACCTGCACACACACACATATATACACACACACACACACACACACACACACACACATGTGAGGACCTTCCTTCCTTTCCACTGAATTATTATAAATAATAAATAATATAATGGACATAAACTAATTGTTCTCTAATATTTATTATTATTATTATTATTATTATTAGTAGTAGTAGTAGTAGTAGTATACTGCTCATTTTTGTGCTGCTTCTCCTCCTACATTTTTAGAGATATCAAGACTACTACAACAACATGTCACCATAATACCATGTAAGGGACTCGTGCACAGCATTTTTTGGCTTCTCCATTTATGTTTAATGACTTCATTTTCCCACAGACAATGATTAGGGGGAATCATATGCCTCTGGTGTTGCAGGCATGTCTGCAAGAGTTCTTGTTATACATTTGTTTGATTGTGGATTAATTACAGCCTATATTACAGTAGATATTTTGTTTGTTGTCATTCAGGATGACAAGGTAGGTCATAAAGGCAATCAAGACAACAGCCTGGTTTTTACAGTTTAGTATCATTTTCTCAGCATGACTGACATGATCATAGGTGTAGAATAAGTAAGATAAGTTGTTCAAAGTCTCTATTTCCTCGATCTATGTTGCTGGAACTTAATGACAAAATTAGTAGGTACCAAGTATGAGATTTTATCTCATGGCACATGTCCACCCCTGGTAACATGATCAGGTCAAACTACAGTTACATAAAAATGTTATGGATTAAAATTATTATAGAATGTTACATGCAATTCCTGTGCAGTGATCAGCTAAACAAACAAACTAACAAATTAATAAATGTCAATTGATATTATATTACTTGGTTGATATTTGTGAGCCATAGCCTTCACTCACTGGTACTTGAACAGCATATGAAAAAGCTAGCCAAGGAATGCAGCAGGGACCAGAGTATTGTTCCCTTTTTGTTTATAGTGTCCTAGTAATCACAGTGAAGCTGGGATTGTTGTTTTGCATCCAAAATGTCACTGGTACTTTAAGGGGCCAGACTCAATTCAGCCGAGAACCAGCCCTGGCACTCGCATTGTAAGATGCGATCTAGCCTGGGCACTCTCAAAAATGATGCTAATAAAATATGAAATACAAGAGCAATATTATTCTCTCCAGTTGTTGACATGGGATCATAATTTAATTTTATGGGTGTATGTATTTAATTCTAGTACACCCTTTACAACACAGCATCCAGTAACATGAGATATGCATTAAAACAGCCTTGATTTCCATTCAATCCTGAGCTCAGGTTGCGGTCTGTGTGGAGATATAGTCTTCCTCTGCCTCAGTAGGTGTCCTCCAGTATCTCTGATTTCTTCCACCTCCAAATAACATACCAGTAATTGGATTGGTGTGAATGAGTATGTATGCATGTTCCCCTACTCAGACAGGTGCCTATCCAGTGTTCCTAAGACAGACTGCTGGTATAGAGAAGCACTGACCAGGATGAAGTGGTTAAAATGTAATGAATAATTTTTTTCATGTTTTCAACTTCACTGAAAAGCATAAGCTACTTCACTCACGTATACATACATTTAAAGATTTTAAAATGTCTAATAATTAAGAGTCTGAAGTTCACAACTGAGTGGTTGTACATAACATATAGGGCTTGTGAATCAATGGAATACTGAAGCTGAGACATCATTTGCTGATAACAGAAAGCTGCATTAATCTGCACAAACTATGTGTGGCAAAGTTCCTTTAGAATAACACAGAAGCTGGGGATTTTCATAGTTATTAAAATTTCATTTACTATACAGACAAGTATAGTCTTGCATAGACAAGGAGAAAACATGCAAAACAACTACAAACTACAAGAATTGTAGTGCCAAGTTCACTTTTTCAGTGCAACAGTGTTTTGGAACAGAATGCATTATTGCTAGCCAGTTTTCATTTCTTCAACAGTGAAAAAAACATAAATTTCTATAGCCCAGTTTATAAAATACAAAATACAATGTTTCAGAACAGACTGTATTCAAATAGTTCAAACCAAACCTATAAGCTATGTCTGAATGTGAATATGTCTTTGTAAAGCTGCTTTGAGACAATGCCCATTGTTAAAAGCACTTTAGAAATAAAATTGAATTTAATTGAATATACCATGTTAAGAGCAAACACATAGAGCAATCCAAATCATAATTCAGCCATAACTCTCTTATTGAAAAATGTTTGTATGCACCAGAGTGAAATGTATACATTTTTCTTTCATTCATTCAGTAACCATTTTATCCTGGTCACGGTTGAGGTGGATCTGGAGCCTATTGTGGAAGGATACCATGGTTTGGGTGCTAGGCCAAGGAACCAACACCATACACATTCACACCTAGCCAGTCTACTGCCATGTTTTGGGAGGTAAGATGAAAGCAGTACAGCAAGAGGATTCTTGCACAGGCAACTACAAACAAAAAAATGCTAACCAAAATTGTAGTGCCAAGCTCACTTTTTCAGTGCAACAGTGTTTTGGCACAGAATGCATTACTGTTAGCAGTACTGTTACAGTTTTCATTTCTTCAACAGTGAAAAAAAAGCATTTCTATAGCCCAGTTTACAAATACAAAATACAATGTTTCAGAACTGATTATATTCAAGTTCAAACCAAATGAAAAGGATTGTCAAATGGATGTCTTTTTTACAGAGAAAAAAGATAATTGAATTTACCTAATTTAAAACATTGGGCCCACATGATTGAATTAAGTTTCATTAAAACAAATTGGTTTGAGCACATCCAATATTTTTTTGTTGTAATTTCAAAGTCAAATTTAAAATAAACTGTATACTCTTACCAAGCTGAGGCTTGAACCTGTTTTACTGGTGTTATGTGATATTTACCACTGCACTATTAAACCACACAATAAACCACACTTTTGTGTGTTAATTTAAAACTGCAGTTATTCCTTCACATCAGTGTTCATAAGATTTTATAACGTAATTGCCTCATTGTAATAAACTTGAATTAATCATGCTCACCAAATGAATAACAAACTAGCAATTAAAAAAATAATTAAGCAGTTAAATCACATTCTGTTGAGAAATATAGTATTTTTATGTAAACTTTACATAGTATGTTCTTTTAAATCTGACCAACTTGAGTGATTTACACACAATATCTTCTGAAATACAGCCAAAACATTACAAATGATAGAGAAAAGGAGAAAAGGACCAAAGTGAGCAGCACCATACTTAGTAATATTGCCCCATTTCATCTTTTAGGTCTCTGTGAAATTTGCATGGAGGCATTTATGCAGTCACATATTAACTTAAAACTTTGTCACTTGTTCTTCCACATATTTTACCTTTAGCTAAACACATAATACACATTTCTGTAGTATTTTGTTCTGGGAAATTTCATTCATCTGGCAAATTTAATCTTCTTCACATATCCTAACTTATTAGGTTGGAGTCAATGTACAGGGGACAGCCAGAGAGGGAACCCTGGAGCAGAGATGGTTAAGGATCTTGTTCAAGGGACCAACAGTGGCAGCTTGGCTGTGGTGGGGCTTGACCTTCTGACCAGTAACCCAGAGCCTGAACCCACTGAGCTACCACCATCCTAAACCCAACCAAGGGACAAACTACACTATGAGGGAAAAAACACTGCATCATCAATTCAGGCTGTACTTATATTGTATAGTACACTTACTGTAATGTCGCCAGTTAGTAGAGTTTTTTGTGCCCTAAATGATAATATGTTCTTGCTAGTAGAGCTAATGATTTTATTAAACATGCTGGCATGTTAGTATTTTAGTGCATTTTAGTCTTTATCATCTTTGAGATGATAAGCTTGTTCATCCTTGCTAGTTTGAAAAGCGTTTGTACAGACAACTAAAAAGTAAAAATGAATTTACAGGATAATGCTTGTTAACATTTAAAGCTATAGTATGGCTACTAGCTATTGCTGATTGCTTGCTGAAAGCATGTTGCATAGTTCATGGACTTATATGAATGGCTATAAAATTTGCTCAGTGAAGCAGTCAAATGGGGCTGCTTATGAGATAGGCCATCTTTGTGTTCTATTTCTGCAGTCACCCACACAATTAACAAAGCAAATTTCACAGCTCTTGCTGCAATTGTTCATTAGCCATGCTCCATTCGCACTTCAACAGAGCTCCTACAGAATTGGCAACTAATGGTATGGATGTTGTAAAATTGCATTGTACTTCTACTTTAAAAGAACTTCTTGCTTTATTGATATTGGTTATTAGGACATACTGTATTGCTAATGTGTTCTTTCTGTAAGATGAAAATGGCAAGCCTTTCCTAATTAAATAAAAATGAAAGAGAGGCAAATGAAAGCTGAGATAGAGAGCTAAGTCATGTCAAGTCAAATGCAAGGGGCCAGAAGGTACACTCGGTTTTACACACCTCACACACTAGCTCTCCAGTGCACTCTGGAGACATTATACAAAACCTCTCCACTCTTCAAGCAAAGGGATTGCCATTTTGAATCTGGAGGAGCTTGTGACAGATTTTGGCAATGTAACATTGCCCACATGTCCATCATGGAGGAAACACAAGGCAAGTACTTGCATTTGTTCTCAAACAGACGAAATGGAAGGACACCACAACAGCCTTGGCAGTGTGGCACAAACATTCAGTCTCACTTACTGGAAAATGTTAGGTGGTCAGTGGTGTCCCCAGTGTGAAACCAAAAGGGAACAGCAGCAGCCAATATCCTGGAGTTGACACACAGCATTTTTCTCATACTGAACTTGAAGTTATCCTGGCTTCCTGTGCCTGGCACTGGGGTTGGCCAATGCTCACATCCCTTGAAAAGCAAGTGTTCACTGTTTGAATGCAACTGCATCTACATGAGGTGATGAGGCAAGTGGTGTTGCATTCTGTCACAGGCACCAGCACTACACACACAATCTTCCAGCAAAGACAGCAACTGGACACTCAAGTAGAGCAACTGCCCTGCAGGCAAATATGAAATAGTTTGGTACACTGTTGATTGTTACATGTTTTTCTTGCCCAGTCAGCTCATTCACATTCAGGTTGCCTCACTGCCATAACTCTAAACTCTCCAGATACTGCTTATGACAAGATCTAACAAAACCATCAAGCCATACCAAATAAAAGACATAGGGGAGAGGCACAACTGAGAGACCCTCTCCACCTCCACCAGCCTTTCTCTCCATTACACTGTTTCCCTGGCAACCATGCCAGCAGAAAAAGAGAGGTTGCAGGGGTCACAAACGAGAAGCATCTGACATGAAGGGAATAAAAGCAAACTACTTATGCAGGTCCAGACATAGCCAAGTGCTTTTTGTCTCAAACTCCTACTCCTAACATCTCAAAAGGTATTTTCTGCTAGTTTTCTCCCTAATGAAAAACTCATTTTATTCATTCTACATTCATTCCTGTTTTTATTCTGCCTAAAAAAAACATGCATGAGGGTATTCTTATTCTTATTCTTGTTAAAAGCCAAAAACAGATAGATGTATCTATCTTTCCAGTTGCAGATGGTGTATGTGTTGGGTAAATAATCACAGGAATTGGATAAATAGTCACAAAACTATGTTTATCTGTAAATGCTGAAACAGACAAAATAACTGACAAAGATTATAACTCAGTGAATGCTTTTTTGTTCCACTTTTCAAAAAATCTATGATGTGTTCAGGCCTTAGACTTGGCTTGGCAGTGAAAGTGGGGCAGTGACACAGGCTTGGTTGCATTTCAAATGATGTAGCATTGGGCCACTTTTGCAGGAACTAACTGAAAGAAACAAATACAACATAAATCTACATATTAATCCTGAAAAAATATTGTATGTACTTTGTCGTTACTTTATGTTGTCCTACACATATTTATCTTCTGTCTTTATCTTATCTTGTTCTCTATGTTCAGTGTTCTATAACTGAAATTGTAGCATGATGCCTCCATTTGAACTCTGTGTACTTGGTGGTACATTAGGTGGTAAATTTCACTCCTGCGACCACTCCTTTTTCTTCATGGCAAAGAAATGACCTTTTTGGACCTCCCTTATAGAGAAGCTACAGATGGACACAGAACACTCTTTAGAACATAAAACAGAAACTTTAATAGAACTAGCAATAGCAAACTTAGCAAGAAGAATAGCAAGAAGTGACCCTTTTGAACCTTAGACATAAAACTGCAAGCCAAGCACTCCCTAAGTCCCACTTGGCCTAGTTCCGATTTAAACTAAGTGTAGCTTTAGTCTCCATGCACAGACATTGTAATGGGTTTCTGTTTAACTGAAGAAATTCCTAAGGACCATATATTGTCCCCAGGAAGATGCATTGATCCAGAGACCCAGAAAAATGTCCCAAAGGATTTCTCTCATAAAGGCAGGATATAATTTTTTTTTTTCTAAATTCCAAGTGACACCAGGTTACAGATCTCTATATGCAAAATCAGACAATATAAAAATCATCTTGATATGATACACTGTCCTAAGCTATATTTCAGAAAATTGATGCTTCTCCTACAAACCCACAGTGCCTCCTGGTGACAAAAACAAGAAGTGTTGTCTCCCCGGGGACAGGAAATGTGTGGAAGTTTTTAACATATTAATTAACCAATAAATAATCATAGTTTTCTTTTAATCTTATGATCTCTCTTTTAATCTGTCAGCCATAATTGTTTTATTATTGTATATCGGCTTCTAATCTTTCTCATTATGTAGTAGCTCTGACATACAAAGTACACTGAATTGCCAGAAAAACTGGGACAGACAAGCCTTTGCAAAATAAGTGGCAATGCTATCTATGCATGATCACTGGTTGCATCCACCAGTGCGTATATAATATGGCAGACATCTTTGGAAGCTTCTAAAACTTTGGAACTTTCTGCAGAGCCAATTACTACAGGCTTCCAAACTTCTTGTGGCCTTCAGATTAGTTCAAGAACAGTGTGTAGAGAGCTTCATGGAATGGGTTTCCATGGCCAAGATGCTGCATCCAAGCCTTACATCACCAAACGCAATGCAAAATGTCAGATGCAGTGGTGTAAAGCATGCTGCCACTGGACTCTAGAGCAGTGGAGACATGTTCTCTGGATTGATGAATCATGCTTCTCCATCTGGCAATCAGATAGATGAGTCTGGGTTTGGCAGTTGCCTGGAGAACGGTACTTGTCTGACTGAAAGTGTAAAGTTTGGTGGAGGGGGATTATGGTGTGTTGAGGAGATTTGAACCTTGTGAAATCTGTCAGTCTGTAGACTGAATCGCCTTTGAGTAACATGTGAGATCGCCAGTCAGGGCGGGCGAATGAGCTCACAGACGCCCGTGATTGGACAGTGTTGCGCTGATTGACATGGGGGGAGATCGTATGCTGCCCCTCCCACCCTGAGAGCACGGCTTGCTTTCTGGGCTCCTGGCTGTGGCCAGCTATAGCAAATTTGTTTATATTTAACAAATAGAATTAAATGTATGATTTTGTTCAAGTGAATGAACAAATTACAGATTTCAGTTTTGCATTCTTACCCAATGTTTTTGGAAATGGGGTTTGTATTAAAAAAATAGAATGTGATGCCTGGAACACACTCAAAAGAAATTTGGGACAGAGGCAAAATAAGACTGAAAGGGTTATTCAAGACTGTTCTGGAAGGTTCCACAAAGCATGAATGAGTCAGGGTTCACCACTTTGCGCAAAACTTCATGAGAGAATTGTCAGTCAGGTAAAAGACTCAGTTTCTCAGTAAAAGATTGTAAGAAAAGGTATGTCAATTGCCATCTACTGTTCATAATATAATGAAAAAATTCATGGGAAATCAGGGGAAATCTCTGCATTAATGCCAGGGGTGGAAACCACTGCTGAATGTGTACAATTCCCACATGGGACTCAACATGGGCACACTGCATCCACCAGCTTGCCTTCTTCCCATAGTGCATCCTGGTGTCCCACATATGAACCTGGCTCTCCACCAGTTGTGATTTATCAGATCAGGCCACCTTCATTCATTGCTCCATGAATCTGATGCTTATTTGCCCATTGTAGGCACTTTCTGCTATGGGCAGGGATCAGTATAGGCACTCCTTCTGGTCTGCAGCTATGCAGCCCCATACACAGCACACCAATGGTTTTCTGACATCATTGTTTCATAGTCAGCATTAAAGTTTTCAGCAGTTTGTGGTACAGTAGTTCCTCTGTGAGATCAGACCACACAGGTTAGCCTTTGGACACCAGTGAGCCTTGGGTACCCATGGTCCTGTGACTAGTTCACAGATTTTCTTCCTTGGATGACTTTTGATGGTACTAACCACTGCATACCAGGAACACCCCAAAAGACTCAGACCAGACGTCTAGCCATTAAAATTTTTCCCTGGTCAAAGTCGCTCATGTCCTCACACTTGCCCATTTTTCTTGCTTCAAACATATCAACTTTGAGAACTGACTGTTCATTTGCCAAGGAATATCACAAATTAATATAGAGGTCTAGTTCACTATATAGCCAAGGGGTCACCCAAAGGTGATCATGCTGATGGCGATTTATGGTGAACTGTCTCCCCCTGCTGAAGGGAGGCTGGCAGGATAGGAGACCCCTTACATGAAGTTCCTCTTTTACTCATTACACTTTTCTTATGACTGTGGCACTTTAACCTGCAGAGAACCATTGCAAACTGTCTCATAGTATTTGCTAAGATGACTGTAAAATCTTATTGACCTCACTTCCGGGTTGCAAGTACGCTGTGCGCGTTTGGCTGCCGCTTTGCTCCGGTTTTTTTGTTTCTGTGTCCGGTTTTGTGTTTTGTTTTTAGTCTGTTGGCGTGAGTTGGATGCTTTGGAGTGGAGTGTGCTTTGGTTTTTCTCTTCTGCTATACTTCTCGGTGGAATAATTTTAAAGGTCCACAGTTGAACTCCCCACTGTTTGTGCGCTATACGCTGTGCTTTTACTCATGCATGTTTGCTGATACCGGCCTAACACGAGCTTTCCCTCTTCTCTTCCCGCCCGGCACTAACCTGCTACATTTGAGTAAGTTTCCACTTTCTCCCTTGTTGTGGTGTTATGTCCCTCTTTATGC
>JANCOA010000047.1:16575838-16588856 GCA_024363135.1 Leptodoras oyakawai
AGAACATGCAAACTCCACACAGAAATTTCCCAGGTCGCCCCACCTGGGGATCGAACCCGGGTCCTTCTTGCTGTGAGACGACAGCGCTATCCACTGCGCCACCGTGCCGCCCTAAGCAGGAGGTGTCTACTTTAAAAAATCTCAAATATAAAACATATTCTGGCTTGTTTAACACTTTCTTTGTTTGCTAAATAATTCCATATCTATTTCTTCATAGTTTATACTTTAGTATTAATCTACAATGCAGAACATGTTAAAATAATTAAAAACATAATGAATGAAAGGTGTTCAAACTTGACTGGTACTGTATGAAGAACTCACTGTTAAAACACCAACATCTCTTAGTCATGAGCTTATTTTATTTAAAATTCCACTATAATAAAATAGGGATGACTGCTGGACATCAAACTGCACCCCTCATTAATGGACCCTGGTCATCAATTACCATGGGGGGGTCTAATTTCAGCAAAGCATTGGCATTATTTTATATGTTCATCTAACTGGAATTGACTGCTTGTTCATTTCACAAATTGAATTTTCTCATTGCCCTATTGCTGCAGGTGGAAAAGTCAAGGAGAAATGCATAATGGGAATCTGGCTTTGACTGCTGGGCTTTCTCAATGGGAAATCAATGTTTTTTGTTTAATCAGTGGGCAAATGCAATCAGTGCCACTGCTATAATTACTACCACTGCTCCAAAGTAATTACAAAATCCTTTTGATCAACATGTAATCTCAATTAATTAATAGAGGCTATTAATTTTTTTTCTGAACTTAATAATATTTACACAAGCCTGACACTTAAATCCAATATAGATATGATATTTGGCGATGCAGTCTGAGGAGTCACAGTACAGTTCCTTTATACCAATCCAATTTGGCATTTGTAATAAATTCAAGCAGGCAGGAATTAATCTGCGGTGGAATGTAATTCTCTGGTGGGCATCATGTCTGGTGAAATTTCTGCCATTAACCCTTATAAATCAAATACATCTGACCTTAGACATCTGATTCATGGAATCTTCATACAACAGTTGGTGATTTAAATGAAGACAATAAATCATGTTTGCTGCATGGATTCAAGCTTTCATCCACTAGTAACCTATTTAAATGTCACATGCATAAAACACATCCCAATTTACCCTCATGTACCATAGCCTTCATTTAATTTACATTAAATGTGCACTAATGTATTCAAGGAAGCAAAAGAGTGAAAATAATTATTTTAGTGAAGCTGAGTCTAAAGTTACTGCCAATAAAATGACAGTTATAAAAGTGTGTTTCATTCTATACACTGCTTAAGGTTGAAAACAGGTAGAAAACGAAACGTTTTTACACCCTCATTTCCAAGTACTTGTTTTATGTACACTGTATTTATTTGTGTTTACAGTTTGTATTTATTGCAGAACCTAATTAGTTTATATTCAACTAAAATTTATTTAAACAGATTTAATTAAATCTTTAATTTACAAATACTGTATAGGTGAGCCAAGTTTCTATTCTTAACAAATAAATATTAAATCATTTAGTTAAACACTGAAAAGCAAACAATGTGAATGTGAAAGCAATCAATACTCATTTACTCATCTGTAATTCATGTAATTTCTTTTTTTTTAGTTTGTTAATATTGTTATGTGACAAGATAGAATAACACTGAATGACAATTCTAAATAAGTTCAGCTATCTGTTATTTCTCTAATACACAATTGCTTTAAGTAAACTTAATTTTCATTCATAGACATACAAGACTCTGAGCTGTATATTATATTCTGTCAAAGAAATGAAAAGCTCTGTATCATTAGCCATTTCTCTTCTACCACTTTAAAACTCTTCCATAAACATCACTGTTTTGAGCATATGGGTCAGTTCAGGAGTACAGGCTAGTTAGATTGGAATAGCAGTTTAAATGCAGCTTTAATATTCATGTTCTAACAGATGGATTTGACATGAACCGTATATCAAATGGAATAAGTTCCCACTTACTGCCCATGTGCATATAAAGGGATTCAGGTAATTTGTTATGCTTTAGATTCACCTTTGCAATAATTGGAAAGGTTAGAACTGCTGTCCATAAATAGAATTTATTTACATATTAAGAATACAATTCCTCCAATTTCAGACAGATGGAATGCTCAGAGAAAAATGTAGTTTTGCCCCTTAATTGGACATTAATTAACATACACTAAGATGCCCATACACTTATAAATATCAAAACATTAGAATATTAAAGCACTATACTTTATATATACCCCCATTTCTTAGTACCTGCCACAAGGGGCCTATGTCTATCAAACTCATTTTACGTACTCAGTTTGGTACGTAAAGACTGACAGGGAAGAACACATATTCTATGACTTATTTTGAGGATATAACACTGCTAGCATTATAATTGGATGCTTTGAACAGTGGAAGTTGGTGAAGGCATCACCAGTGCAGATCTTTGAAAGATAATTAAGGAATATTTGCAATAGAGTTGAATTCCCTCTTATAAGGTCTCAGCAACTTCACATATTTGCATTATCCTAACTATTTGTTTCACATAAAAAAGCATACTCTCAAGCCATCGTGCAGTCTAAATAATTTAATACAGTCTTTTTTGATTAGAAAATTATTAATAATTACATTTTATCCCAAAGATGTGTATTAAGTGTTCATGCTAAGATTTCAAATGTATTATAAAATTTTGTGGATGTCAGCAAGTATTCTAATGTGGCTGGTTGACCCTTGATGTTGACATGAATGATTGATTCTGTAGGTACCTATAGTCCTTCTGTAAAGAGCAAAACAGCTCAACCCTGCCAGCTTTTACAGCTTGTCATTCGGTTCATCACATTTGGCAGGATCTATCCTTAGGACTACCTGCTCTCTTGCTGTCTAATGTTTTTTTTCTTTCTTGTTTCTTCCTTTTTTCTTTCTTGTTTCTTTCCCTAATACATCACCTTCCCAATTCAAAAGGGTCGGGAATAATCTGGACTATTGTCAGAATGCCTGTAGATCCCTTTTAATTTATTTCTTTCCTCCACTTCTACATCATTACAGAGCAATCAGTTGCCCTGTTGGTCTGCACCCTGATCAAATGGCAGCTAATAAGACAAACGTTATTTGTCCCTGGAGTAGTGTATAATGGGGCTTTCTTACCCTTGAGCTTTGATGATTGTCTTTGTCTAGCAGCTTTTTCAAAGTGATATGCAGTTTGGAATTTATCTTATCAACCATCTCTCTTAATTTGTTTTGCTTGCTACCTTGCGCTCATACACACACACACACACACACACACACAGATACACACACAGTATTCACACAGCACAAAGCAATGCTATTACTTGTTACTCACACTGTGACAATGTTTTATGAGTTGGTCATATGACTCTATTGAAGCTAAAAGCAGATGTCTCAAACAGGACCCTACAGTCTGTATTTTAAGTCTTTAAGCCTACAACAGAAGAGGCAGTGTTTATTTACTTACCCTAATTAACAAATCCCGTTAATGCACACCATTATGTTCAGCTGCAATGCTTTATTCTAGTATAAAGACTGATGCTACACTGTCACTGACGCACAAAAATGTTAGATCATCTTGTACATTACCATCTATCTCTTTGTCTGATATGCCATTTTTTTGTTTTCCAAACAAATCTATGTATACTTTTAAAATATAGGAATTGTATATTTGTTTTAATCTCTTGCATTTGTTTTACATTTTCTTCATACAAAGTAAAGATTCTGGTTGCGTAGTAGTGTAACAAACATATTGGCTGAGAGATCATATATGTATGAATCATATAATTGTACCATTGTCAATAGCACTGACACCAAACTTTTTATTCTATCCTAATGTCTTAGTAGTTCAATATCCACTGATTACCATAAAGTTGCAAACTCAAATCTCTACTACCAGAGAGACACTTTTTATTTATTATGTTTAAATATTGTGTACATATTTAAACAATATATGTGTACATTTATTTATCAACACAATATTTGCCATTGAAATATGATTAGAACATGATGAATATGGTTAGAAATATGATTATAACAGACTCTAGTCAATCTCCCAAATGTAATGAAAGCTGTAATAACTGCATGGCAATAGTCAGTTGTTCCAGAGCTTTCATTTAAGTGACACTGATACTTGTTAGTCCATATCCCTGCTCCAATCTCTTATGAGACTCTACCCAGCAGACTTGGACTTCAAGTCACACTTAAGTCACACACTCAGTGACTTCTGACGTGACTTGAGATTCCTCTTCGAAAGACTTGATGCTCAACATGGACTTGGAATTTCATACTCCTGAACAACTTTAATGGCATGTCTGATGAGCTAATTGTCATTCCCTCCCTCATTCTCATGCATAATATTATGCATGCACACAGCTTCAGATGACATAACCATATGAGACTTGAGATGTGACTTAGACTAGTGACCAAAGACTTGTGACTTCACGTGGACTTGTAAGAAATTACTTGTGAGCATCTCTGCTACCTACACTACTCTAACCATGCAGGGGATCAAATTTCATCAGCTTTGTAACAGGTATAAAAAAAATCCTTGTCAAAATAATCACTGTTGTGTACTGAGCAGACAAACATTTCTATGTTCCGTAAATTATTCAACACATCAAATCAGATTTCAATTCAAGACTATATCTAAAGTACTCTACCACTGCTTGTGCCTCTGTTGGTGGTGAATTTGCTGTACTAGCAGGAGTGGCACTTCTCACATCTAATGTCTGTCTGCCACATTATTGATCTCCATTTGCACAAATTTCAGTGTAAAGCATTTCTGTATGTTGTGCTTTAGTAGATAGGACTGCCTCTTATCAGGTGAGACAGAGAATATTACCTGGCCCCTTAGATAACATTTGTTTGTGTAATTCATGCCTAAGACTAATGCCACAGGAGAAGGAACAAGGGGGAGGGAATACTGTGTGTAGAGAGGTGTGATATACCTACCTCAAGATTACCATAGAGCCCCTAAGCTCTTATATTACACCATATGACAGTATTTAGAGAGAGGAGAAGAAACAAGCTCAAATTACAGAGTTGCTAGGATTTTATATGGCACAAGATATTATTCATCATTTTTAAGCATTATGCCAATACCCAATTTTGTACTCATAGGTAATACCCTCATTTGATTATCATCTAAATGTGTTTTTTTAATTGTATGATAAATAATACAGCCCAGGATGAAGCATTCAAAATAAAGACATTATTTCTGAGCAGTCAGCCAGAAACACACCCTCACCATCCTGTAATTGCTTTTCAGATAATGCGGATGGGAAGTTTTCCCATTTCAGTTAGAAATACCCAATTTCACATTTGGCACACTTTATGCTCTGATTTTATGTTTGTGCATAGACCTGCGCTTCTATCCATGTACAGCTGCTGATACAAAATTTAGATTTAAACACATGGTGGAGATAATAAAATACATATACTTACAAATAAAATACATCAAGTAAGTATGGGTGTCCATCTTTAATATAGCTTAAATGGTTAATGAGGGTGGGTTATATCCTATGAATATGGAAATATATACAGTTCTCTCAGAAGCCTTGCTGTTGGGTGCAGAATTGCACATTCACTTTGTAACTGCACTTGCTAAATAAATAAGTTGAGATTTAATAAAGATGTTCAGAAATATACTAGAATGAGGATACGAAGGAATAGGTGTATACATGACTAAGGTTGAAGATTCTACACAGGAACAATTTCTAAAACATTTCTAGCTTAAAAAGACATTTACATGACGATATGTTGTTCAAAGTGAATTTTAGGAAAATCCTATTATAACAGCTGAAATTTATATGGGGTTAATCTGATGACAACTGATTAACTGATGACAGGTGTGTATTCTCCTATCTCCTAAACTCCTATTTCACATGAGTTTGAATGTGGTTGGTTAATTCTGAACACATCCACAAATATAAGAGGGTGTGCACAATTACATTATTTTAGTTTGTTTATTTTACTTTTCCCCTCTAAACTATTTCAGTTTGTTTTTCAATTGAATTGCACAGGTTATAGGTCACATTAAAGGAGAACAAAATGTGATTTATTTTAGTCTAATTTTTGAGGTGTGTGGATCCAATATAGCTAGTTGAATTCATACATTTATATCTATATAGATAGCACATTATTCACATTATTAGTATCTATCCATTATTACATATGGGCTATATCAGCACTTACTAGCTGATATATAAAGTTAAATATAGAACTTTCATCTTGAATCTGGCTTGCTAGTGTCAGCTATATAATGGCTTACCTGAAGAAGAGCTGTGAAATGCCAGGGTTTGGCTTGTATAATATGTAGTTCATTATCACATTTGCTTTGAAACTTTAAAAATGAAGATAGACTACATGGTCAAAGAGATGTGGACCATTTTCAAGCTGTTGCCACAAAGCTGAAAGCATACAGTCATCTAGAAGGATTTTGTATGTTGTAGCTTTAAGATTACCCTTCATTGGAACTAAGAAGCTCAAACAGGGTTCAGCATTGCAAGGTGTGCAAGGCAAGGTCAATTAAGACATGGTTTTCCAAGATTGCAGTGGAAGAACTCAAATGATCTGCAAAAAGCCCTGAACTCAACTCCAGTAAACAACTTTAAGACGTGCACCAGCCTTTTCACTCAAAATCCATGATCATGTTAATTCTCTTGTGAATGAATGGGGAGAAATTCCCACAGCCACATTTAACACTCTAGTGGAAAGCCTCCCCAGAAGCCTGAAAGTTATGACAGCAAATGTTTTGAATGTTCAAGTTTGGAGGTTCAATAAACGTGCAGTATAGGGTTGAATGGTCAGGTGTACACATGCTTTTGGTCATAGAGTATACCCAATAAATTGGGCCAGGCATGCTCATCTGTCTCTATTGTCTCAGACATTGCTGGTGCAACTGGTGCATAACTCAGCACAGGATCATTTATTACATACTAACATACTGATTTACATTTATTAGATTTATTTGAGTGTCCCTAAAACATACAGGAACACAAGTAACTACAAACCCAGAAATGTGGGTTTACTTTCTATAAATGCAATAAAAAAGGAATATTTTCAATGACAAACTTATTTCTATTTGTTTAATGTAAACACAGAAATTGATTGCTGCAACACAGTCAAAAAAAGTTGGGACAGAGGCAACATAAGACTGAAAAGGTTTTACACTGGAACTTGTAAAATAAGTTACAGTTTAATAACACAGGAAGGTTATACACTTAGCAGTTTAACTTGTGAGTCAGTTCAAATACAAAGTCTCTCAGTGCAAGATTGCAAAGAATTTAGGTCTTTCACCATCTACAGTTGATAATATATATATAAAAAAAAAGGTTCAGGGAGTCAGGGATAATCTTGGTTCATAACCATTGAGCCCTCAAGTTGTATTGATGATGGACATAGCCACATGGGCTTGGGAGTATCATTAAGCCATATATTAAATTTGTGTAAAAATCCAAGTGAGTTCTCTGGGCCCACAGTCATCTGAGATGGGAACATGAGTGATGTGCATATATATGAATTTACTATTGATGCAGAGGCTTATATTGGTATTTTAGAGACATATGTTGCTGTCAAGACAACGTCTTTTCCAAGGGCAATATCAGCCCTCAAGTGATGTGACCCAATACCCCTGTCACAATTTATTTAAGTGTTTTACAGCCATCAGTTTCTAAAATTGTTTATATTTAACAAATAGAATTAAGATGATCTTTGGAAATACTGAAAATCTTTTCTTTGTCCCTTTGTCTAATAAATAAACTCAGATAAAATCAAGTGAAGTAATAAATTATACATTTTAGTTTTTATTGCAATTTAAGTAAATGTCACAATTTTTACTGCCACGACTTTTTGTTTGTAAAGATTTCAAAGAATATTTGAGATTGAGGTGTCTTAAAATGTTGCGTACAATGATGATAGTTTACAAGCTATCAAATTCCATCCAAATCAACAGAATGGTACATGCTCACTTTGTTTTCCATAGTCTTCATTACTATCAATAATAGATTCACACCCCTTGGTCAATCTAAAGCTTAGGTAAATTTGAACACAATCCTGTCATTGTCATATGAATAATAAGGAGTTTAGGAAATGGTGTGTAAATAAATTAAGAAATAAATAAATGACTTAACTTGGGTCAGTAAAAAGGGAAAAATGTGTAGCAGAAATTAGAGATTATTATTATTATTATTATTATTATTATTATTATTATTTATTTATTTATTTTTTGTATTTTTTTTTTTTGTTGTTGTTTTTTGACTTACCAGATAGCATTTATATAGCACTTTTGTCATTTTGGGGATTTTATTATATTCACCTATATTCAAACCAAAACTGCTGTAATAATAATAATAATAATAATAATAATACTCACCGTCTACCTTTATTTATGCAGGAAAAAAGTAACAGCAGAGGAGCTCTATTTAATATAAAGCTATGTGTGTATCTTCTATGAATCTCCAGTAACATGCAAAGTAAAATGCTAAGATTAATTTCAGTTCAGTAAAGCATCCCTGATGTGAGAGTCAGTATGTGAAACTAAGTGCTCAGTTTAAATTGATACTTAGCTTGTAAGCAGATTTTTCGTGATGGCCTTGATAATAAGACACATACTTCTCTAGTAACCCCAAAGCCATACATGCCATGTGATAAGATTAGAAAAAAAAATGAGTAGTGAAGCTGAGCTTACCCACTTACCCAGCTAGTGATGTCAGACTCTTCACTGCTGTCTTATTTCTTCTCCACAGTGGTCCCAAAACACCTCTGTTTCTGGTAATGTCTTTCCAGTGATGAAGTATCAATCTAACAGATATGCTGAGATGTCATTTAGTCTTTTGTTCATAAGGTTCAGATGCAAGCTCCTCTCAGCCTGCCTGCCGTGGCTGCAATGTGCAAGCTGAGCAATATGTGCACCTTGCTTCTCTCTCTCCTTTTCTCTATCATTCTCCTCCCCCTCACACTATCTCAGTCTTCCTCTCCAGTGAGGGGCTCTCTCACTCTCCCTCTCATTGACATCATTCGTCTCTTCCCTCCTCTCACACACTTGATTCTCTGCCCCCACCCCGCTCTTGTTCTCTCTTTGCCTCATTGTAGCAGTCGGTCTCCTCATGCAGCCCCTAGTGGGTGTTCCATTAGCTGTTCCAGGCTTCATCTTTTAAGTAAGAGAAAGAAAGAGTGAGATAGACAGAGAATCTAGAAGGATGGATCCTTTCTCCCTGCCTTCCTCTCTCTCTGACCTATTGACTGTCTATCTCTGTCAATCTATTGTGATCAAATGTGTGTGCAGTCCATGCCATCACTTGTGTTGTAGGACATCACCTTGTCCAAAAGAAAGAAATGAATAAATATAAATCAACAGGCAGTTCATTGTGAACAAACACAAATCAGGGACACCAATATCTCAATCCTGTTGTCACTTCACAAATCTTTGCAGCTCCTGAGATGCCACAGACAAAATTTCTCTAAAGAGTCCTTTCATGTCATTCAGAGATGTAAATTTTAGTGTTTTAGTCCATGCATAGAACATAGTCTGTGTTAAACTGGGTATGAAAAACATAAAATAAGACAATATTTCAAGGCTATTTTTTACACTGTTCAAGCTGTTTGCACATTTGGGCAAAGCATAATTACTGAATTAATTATTTAACTGAACACACTGAAAATTTTCACCTTTATTATTGAGCATATAATGAGAGCCTTGTGAGTCTGTCAAACAAATGACAATATATTGTAATATTTGTTATTTGTTATGACTCCTTTTCTCTACATGTATTGTCCATTTTCACAGTTCTACATACAATATTGCTGCACTTTGTAGTTCTACAATTATAGACTGTAGTCCATCTGTTTTTCTACATACTTTGTTAGTCCCATTACCACCAAAGATCAGGAACTATTTGGATGGTGGATCATTCTCAGCACTGCAGTGACACTGATGTGATGAGGGTCTGTTTAGCGGATTGACAAACTGTGCAACAACAGATGAGCTACTCTCTCTGACTTTACATCTACAGGGTGGAGCATTATGCTGGATGTGTCTCATAGAGGGCACAGCAAGTAAACACAGTGTTTAAAAACTCCATCAGCACTGCTGAGTCTGATCCATTCATACCAGTACAACACACACTAATAAAACACCATCAAACCACCAAACCACATCAGTGTCACTGCAGTGCTGACAATGAACCCAAATAGTACCTGATCTGTGTTGGTCCTGTGGGTTTCCTGACCATTACAGAAGAGAGTAAAGGAGACTAACAAAGTATGTAGAGAATGAGTGTAGAGAAAAGGAGGTGGTCATAATGTTATGCCTGATCAGTGTATAATGACCAAAACATGTAACAGAACACTTTAACATTTCAAATTAGAAAACTATGTACATATTTTATAAGCTGAAGTATACTGTACATGTATGTAAGTGGTGGTGTTAGGATATGTAAAGATAAGGTGTAAGTCCGTACCATAGTAATATAAACACTTACAGTTTAAAGCTTAGTTTTTTATATCTGGCACCAAGATATTAGTAGCATAAGTTGCAGGCCAGGCCTTCATAGATCTGATTCATTTGTCTAGCACATCCCACTGATGCTCAACTGGATTGCAATCTGGTGAATTTTGAGGTAAAGTTATGGCTGCAATGTGCAAACCACTGTCACTGGTTTACCAGTTGTTCTTCCTTGAACCACTTTTTGTAGGTATTAACAACTTCATACTGGGAACACATCATAGATCCAGCTGTTTTGGGGATGCTCTAACCCAGTTGTCTAGCCATCACAATTTGGCCCTTGTCAAAAAACACATCTACTTCGAGAACTGACTATCCTACTCCTTGGTTGGTGCCCTTTTAATGAGATGATCAATGTTATTCACTTCATTTGTCAATAGTTTTAATGTTATGGCTGATATAGTGTCACTAAATATAGCATGACTGTACAATTGCTTACTGCACTATAAGCCCTTGAGTCTGTTGTTCTAGCCTCACAGGCAAAGATGTGGTACACGTTTCTAATATCCTGCTACCTGTACTGTAATTAATAATGATGCATACCTGTAGCCTTAACGCCAGTTGTGGAAACACTCAGAAGAAGAAAATAGGATTAAAATACAGAGTTTATTAGACAATCCTAAATCATTAATTCAGAATGGAAAAAAGAAGAGAGCGCTCTCCCTTTCTCACACACACACACACACACACACACATACACACACATCCATGCCACTTTGTCATTGTCAGTGCTATGCTGAGAATGCTCCACCATCTAATAATAACTGATCAAATTTGGTCCCACAGTGATTCCTCTCCAAATGTAAAAGATGGGCTACAGTCAACTCCCCTGAGGGTTTTATATCCTTTATCTTTCTACAAAAATATTAGTTTCCCATATGCATAATGAATGCATACACAGTTCTTTATGGACTTATTATGGAGACTGGACCTTTACTGAAACTACAGTTTTATGTGCCAATGAATTATATATCATTCATGTCTATTAAGAGCAGCATTCATAAGGGATTATTATAAATTATGTTTAACAAAATACTGTATTCTTGGACACACTAAATTCCTACTGGATATCATTGTTTGGTTTTATCCATCAGTACATGCACTGGTCAGAAATAACATTAAAACCACCTGCCACCTGCCAAATATTGTGAAGGTTCCCCTTATGCCACTAAAACAGCTCTGACCTGCTGAGACATGGACTCCAAAATACCTCTGAAGGTGTTCTGAGGTATCTGAGACCAAGACAGATCCTTTAAGTCCTATAATTTGCAAGCTGGGGCCTCCATGGAGCTGACTTGTTTGTCCAGCACATTTGAGATCTGGGGAATTTGGAGGCCAATTTAACACCTGTTACGAACTGATGAATTGGGAGACGCTGATGCAGAAACAAAAGTCACATTTATTGAACAAAACTGAGATGAACAGGACAATGGCATGGAATGAGGACGATGACAGGAGGCGCTGTGCTAGGAGGTCTCGGGAGATGAGACGAGAGGCAGGACGATGACCGGAGAAGCAGGCGGGAACCGGAAGGTGGGACAACCACAACCAGTGAGGGGAGAGAAAGGAATTAGAAGGAGGGACTAGAGAAACGGGAAACGGAAGTGGGAGTGATCTGGCAGATTCCTAACAAGAGGCCGTTAAGGGGACCCCAGAGGGTTCAACAACAAAACCGCCGACTAGGACCATCTCGGGGAGGTGTGGGCACACTGGAAAAAGGGAGAGAATATACAGACAAAAAAAAAACATTCAACAACTTCACACCAAAACTCCTCACACCATGCCTCACAAAACAAAAACACAGATCACATTTACATTTCAGAGTCATGTCTGGTTTCATTCCTGGTGGACAAAAGGCATATATCGAAATAAACGTAAGCATTTGTTTTCAGTCTCGCCTATAAGGAAGTATAGTGCAGAGACGAGACTGCAAAAGACATTCAGAAACAAAAACATGCCTAGCATTAACTGCATACTGAATCAAAAACACTGACAGAACACAGGCGCATACACTTTACACTAATTTCTTGGCTTCTAAGAAGCTCTTAAGATGACTCATCTCAATGGTGATCGAGCTCTATGGTAAGTTCCATGAGTTGCTCCAGATCGAAAAGAAGAGCACGGCCCACCAGTTCCTTCTGGATATGAGACGAGAGTCCAGCCCTGTACTGTTCTAGAAGCCTCCGGAAAATTTGTTGCACCGTCTCCAAGCTCTCTGGGAAGTATTCTGTTACGAACTGATGAATTGGGAGACGCTGATGCATAAACAAAAGTCACATTTATTAAACAAAACTGAGATGAACAGGACAATGGCATGGAATGAGGAGGATGAAAGGAGGCGCTGTGCTAGGAGGTCTCGGGCGATGAGACGAGAGGCAGGGCGACGACCAGAGAAGCAGGCACTGTGAGGAAACTGCCAGGAGATGAAGCACGGGAGCGCTAAAAAATTGGAAGAATTTGCATTTTGCACCACTGGATCTTAAGAAGGTTCTAAGCAGAGCTTCACAATGCTAAA
>JANCOA010000047.1:16685983-16702083 GCA_024363135.1 Leptodoras oyakawai
TGACTGACTGACTGACTGAGTTGTTCCTCTTTAGACAGTGTGGGATCTGGATCTTCACAAATCAGTAACACAGCAATCCACCAACCAGTCTTAAATATATGGATGTGTTTTACAGTGATTATCATCCCAAAAGCATTGCAAATTTTATTTTTATCTATATTTAAAATTATATTTACATGATCAGTAGGGGAATGGGAATGTGTAGGTCTGATCAGAGTGCGAATTACCCCATCACAATTGGGGGGTACCACTATCATATCTGCCGCCAGTTTGAATTATGTATTTCTTTTCACAATAGAAAAAGTATCGTACCCCCAAAAACTTATTTTTTTGTCTTCATTGGGGCGTATAGTATCCCCCAGTACCCCCTGTAATTCAAACTATGGGTCTGTTGGCTATCATATGACCTACTTTAGGGTTAGGGTCACTTTATTTCAGGCTAGACTTTTACACAATCAGGCTACTCTCATTCTTTCTCCCTTTTGATATCACCATATTACCTATATTCATTCATTCATTGATTTTCTTAACCACTTATTCCTTTTCATGGTCACGGGAGAGCCTGTGCCTAGCTGACAGCATAGGGCACAAGGCAGGAACAGCCCTAGACAGGGTGCCAATCCATCGTAGGACACACACACTGTGTGACTAACACTCACCTGAGATGTGGAGCTCTGCAGTTCCTCCAGAGTGACCAAAGGGCCTCTTGGCTGCCTCTCTAATTAGTGCTCTCCTTTCCTGGGTTGTCAGTTTATGTGGACGGCCATGTCTTGGTAGGTTTGCAGTCGTGCCATACTCCTTCCATTTTTGGATGATGGACTGAACTGTGCTCCATCAGATGTTCATAGCTTAGGATATGGTTTTACAGTGTCATTTAATTTCAAATGGATTAAACTGATATATTTCTTTGTAGAAGTAGTAGTTTCTCCCATCTTTCCTGGCAGATCCTCATAAGCAAAATCATATTGTATTAAGAGTATCTGTGAACTGTGAATCTTCTTCAGGTCTCTTTAGGTCTCTCTACAGAAGATCTATGGGATACAAGTCTGGCCTTTGGCTGGCCCAGTCAAGGACTTTCTTAGACTTGCCCCAAAGGCATTTCAGTGTTTTCTTGGCTGTATGGGTCGTTGTTGTGCTGAACGATGTACATCTGCACCAGTCTGATGTTGTGTCAGGCTGTAGCATTTTTTTTTCCAGGACATCTCTGTATTTGGCTGCATTCATCCTTCTCTTAATTCTGACTAGTCACCCCCATCCATGCAGCTGAGAATCACCCTTATAGCATTTTGCAGACACCACCATACTTCACCATAAATCATAGAGATGCTATTACCAGTTATTACCAGCTATTACCAGACATAGTGCTGGCAGGTTTTTCGATCTCTGTGATGTATTTCTGAAGTTCCACTGGGTGGCCATTAGGTTTTGGTTACCTCCCTGGACAAGGCCGTTCCTCCCTGACTCAACAAAAGCCAATATTTATGGGTTATATTTTTGGGTTCATTACATTCCAGAAAGATAGGTAAAATTAGTTTTTTTTTCTTTAAGGAGCATTTCATTATAATGCTTGTATGAATTTCCAAGAAAATGTTATTTTAATACTAATGGAGAATTATCACTTACGAATAACCTAAAGAACAGAATGAATGTACAACAATATTTTTTAAATGAATTTTTTGGAGAGCCCCATAGTTATAGAGTCCTTTGCATAGTGCTCTGTCTGTGTGAACCCCATAGACTGGCAGATCAATAAATGAAAACAGATGTCTTCTGTACAGAAATACAGTAGAAAAGTTCCACATAAGAATGAAGACACCATGCTTGTTCTTTGGCATGACCCTACTCATGAAAAATTCATTCTTGTCCTCTGGCACAATCACAGTCATGACTAATCTGAAGCTTTCTGAAAAAAAACCCAGCAACTTAAACTAGACATACTGAGCTGTGTCATATGACTCATACATAAAGTGAAAGAAAGGGTAAGAATGATGCGAAATAAGCATACCAAATAAAAAAAAAAATAAAACAGTTATTGAGATATTAAAGTGTGTCAGTTGCAAATCCCACATTGATGAAATTTCACAAAATTTGACGTGCCTCTAAAGAATGTTGTATTCACTAGGTGGTGCCATTCCACAAACGAATGGTAATGAGCTAGGGTAATGCGCCTCCTTCCTTAAAGAATTGTAGAATTTATGGCAAAACAGGTTTTGAGCTATTAACCAGAATGTGTTTTGAGTCTACCCTACTTCATGGGGTGTTAGGAAGAAGTAAAACACACACCTTGGGACACAAACCATATATTCTGTAGGAGTTTCATGTTGAGCAGTGAAATTTAAGTATATGTTTATCATCAACCAAAAACTGGTAGGGGAGAAAATGGAAGCAAAAAAGAAAAAGAAGACAAAAACTCTATGACCACCAGTGCTAATTTCAGAGGCCATAATAAGAAAAATGTCGGTATCATTATTTGTATTCCTTAATACACATTTTCTGGGCAGTCCGAATAATCTATTTATATTTGGTTATCTCCATAGTGTAGATTAATGGCCAAAGAGTATGTCCATTAGATTTGTATATCAGTTGGCTTATTTCCCTGTCTAAGCTTATATTGCAATAAAATTTATTAGTACCCAAATAATTTATCACAGTCTATCCTTTGAACACTATTTTAACCTGTTCCATGGTACATGGTACATTCAACTGGTGCATTGGTTTTGCATATAGCCAACCCTTAATGTGTATCTTAATGTGAGACAGGTCATCCAGTTTGGAGTGGACTGTGACCTTGATGAATGCACATGTCGAGACCCTGAGGCTGAAGAGAACAAGGGAAAAGGGAGCGTTTGAGGGACCAGGACCATAACAGGACAAGTAAAAATGAGACAAGATGGAGAAGAACAGAATATGGAAAATGGGGACACAATAATCACAAACAGCAAAAGTGAAACATATAAACGTATAAAATCTATACTAATCGATCTTTTACTAATCTAGAAATATATATTTGGAGATTCTGACATTTATGTAGGTGTAGATATGACCTAATTTTACATTTTGCCTGATAAGCATTTATTCACACAAAAATGTTTTTAATTTATATTTAGAAAAGCTATATACAAATATTGTACTGATAGTGTTAGCTTGTGCTGTGTCCCATGCCCTGTTAAGAATCTTAAAACATCCTATATTATCAGTACTGACCTGTGTAGTGTTTGCATGAATGCTCTGAGAAGAAGCAGATTCAATTATAACTTATGACAAGTGCACGACATTCTGTAAATGTATGGTTTTACTCATGTATCAATGGAAATAAAATCAACATAAAAATTAAATACTGGGCTATTTCTTTCAGAGATTGTAAGTAATTTTAAGAGCATTTCATCAGCTGACCTAATAAAACAAAATAAAATTACATTACAATTTCATTGTTTAAATTTCTGCTGTTGATGGTCAAACCACAATGCTATGTTTCCATGCACTTCTCATATCTAGTCCAAGTCCAAAATGAACAAATGTTTAGATGAAACAGTGTGGAGAAACTTTATTCCCCAAAATAATTAGAAACATTAATGAGACAGTTTACTGTAAACAGGTAAAAGCAGTCCCTGGTGCTCACTGCTTGACAAATGCATCAGTTTTTGTTTCAACACTACATTCAGTAAATTACTCAGCTTCAGCAACATTTAGATTTGCTATTGATTTCTCATCATATTTTTTTCATTTCTATATACACTACAGACATACATTTAGAATAACTAAGAAAGCATATATTCTGCTCTTCTGGAGAGGAAAAAGAAAATAAAAATATAGTTGCCACTTATATATAAGCCAAGCTGTATCTATTTGTGAATGCACACAACACTGTATTAATATGTTGCTTAAAAAAAACTAGTATTTTTACACGTTCTTTTGGACATTGTGGTATGCAAAGTTGGCATAAAAAGAAAAACTGCTTGTTATGAAACCATACAGCACATTGGGGCCCAGTTAATGTTAAATCTTACATCAAAATCAAAACTGATCTCACATTGCATTTACAATGTTTTTATGCACTCTTCTATGTAATTTGTACTGACTGGATCTAACTGTAATATGCAAATAATTTGGCTAGAATTTGGGATGCCACCTGGCTGTCAACACAGCAGGTATAGGTTCCTCAGAGTTTCGTTGGGAAGGGATATTCACCAAGTGGTCATGTTTCAACATCTACATGCTTGTGATAAGTGCTGGAATTTCATCCCATGGGCAGGTACTTTCTATCTAATGTCAGGCTGATGCAAACAGATGTTTACACCTGGCTGAAATCTGATCATAAATGAGCTTGGAGACCACTTGAGGTGGCTGATCCAGTCAGTATTCAGATTGCAAGGTATGCTTCATACATTTATAGCTGTTTTGATTTTGATAACACATCTAAATGCATACAGTAAACTTCCTTATAGTTACTCTAGTTCCTACTTACCTCAAGCATGCTTGATCAAGAAAGACAAGTGAAATTCATGAGATTTGACTTTTGGAGATGTGCACTGGCACTACAAGGCTAACACGGCAAACAAGAAATGAGCCCGCAAAATCAGCATTCCAAACCACCAAATGTTTGGTGAAGAAAAGGACATTTCAATATCACATAAGGATTAAGGTGTTCTGGTTTTTGTTGCAAAATATGTTTTATTCCAATTCAGAGTGAGTTTTCTGTTCACAGTCCAAGTTTTAGTGGGAAACTCTAGAAAGGTTGTTGTATACGTAGAAGGTTTTATTTCACATAAAGACTTTCTTCTTTCCATTTTTTTATTCAGTTGGTACCATCATGAGTTACATAATCAATAAAGAGCAGTGAGCATATTCCAGAAGCAGCCATGCAAGCCCAAGCCATGACCCTACCTCCACCGTACTTGACCAGAGAGCTTATATTTTTTGGATTATGAACAGATCCTCTCTTTCTTTACACTTTCTGAGGGTAATGTTGTTTCTAGAACTTTTGTGACTCATCTATGTATTTCTTTGCTTATTGCAATCTGGTGGAATTGCTTCTGATGAGTGCTGAAGATGCTCTTGAAGTCTTTGATTGTGATACCTTCACGCCTGCCCATTCTTTCTCCCATAGATCTCTCAAGTCTTCATGTTGTTTTTTTTCTTTTAAACAATAAATTTTGTCTTCACAGGCAAAATTCAACACTCAAAAGTAATGACAGACATTAATTGTTTAAACAATTGCTCCCGAATGGCACAATGGCAAAGCATTTGTCCTGTCATCAAGAGATTGTTAGTTGATGCTAAACCTATAGGGTGATGCTATAGGTGCACATAGCTAGGAGTGAAGAGAGCAAAACTGTCCATGCTCAGGGTGGGAGGAGCAGCATATGCTCTCAGCTGGAGTGATGCTGGCCAATCACGGGCATCTGTGGGCTAATGTATATAGAAGGTGGGTAAGAGTGGAAGCTGGCATCATGTGTCTCGGAAGAAATGTGATAGCCTCGGCCACCCTGACTGGCTCGCGGCATTGGAGACGTCCCGATGGCAGGAAAGGAAAATGGCAGGAACATAAATAATTACATTTTCTAATGTTTGCTGAAAATCTGATCTATTGTCTGATCTCAATCCTAAATGTCTTCGGGGTATAGCAAAAATAAATGGCCTTGCCCCTAACCCTACTAACCCTAAGATTGAACTGAAAAAAATCTACATTTCACTCATTTAGTCATAGGCTCAAGCATGTAATTCCATTGTTGTTATTTACTTTTACTTACTTCCAGTTGAATGCATATGCCTTGTAGCTCCAGTGCAACACCACAAAAGACCCAGCACTGTGTCTTAAATCAGTCCTTCACTCGCTCAGGAAGTTTACTGTATAGACTGTTCTACATAAAACACTGTATAGAAAACTAAGAGACAGGGAACTGAATTAAGCCAACACTTACTTGTGCTCCTGACATTGCCATGACTTGCCATTAGAGAAACAATTCAAATTCAAATTCACCTAAAGCCACAAAAATACATAAGTATTAAAAGTTATTGTCTGTATTAGGTATGCCAGTAAGAAGTACTGTTGGCTTTAGGGGTCCCTAAACATCTATATACAAAGATAAAAGAAATCCTATGCATTATGGTAGTTAGTGTGCATTGGTTGTACACTGGATTTACAGTGCACCCTGGATAATACTATAGTGTACTATCCAGGGAATATAGTTTATCCAATGAGAAACTGTTAAACATCATAAAATTGCTGCATGTTTTAGTGAATGGGGATGGTTTTCTGTTGTAGTTGCTCAAGCAATGACAAAAAAACTGGCAAATTTAACTGATGCAGAAGGAAAATTTGCTGTACAATTTTAGAAACATTTGTCCTCAAAGAAACAGACTGTGGTTGTTCCTGCTGTGGACTTCTTGGACATTAATTTTATTATCCTGGGTGATGTTCAGATTTCTTTAGGCTCTCCATAGTCATTGTACATGACGGGCAGCGTTTGTTCTTCACAGGATTTGTGCAGCTTTTGGCCAAGCTCCATCCAGCTGAGGCTCAATGTCTTGGTGTCTGTGTAACGGCATGCCAGGAATTTAAGTGACGCTCGCCGTAGGCCAATTTTGGGCTCTTGAAGAAGCCCTCGGCACCAACCACTGAGGTCATCAAGCTGCGACAGAATCAGGCCCGCTTTCCTGCCATCATATAGACAAAAGTTCCAATATGTAATTCAATGCAATATTAAATCATGATTAACTTGGCATTATTAAACATGACAGAACAGCAGACCTTCCCGGGAACAGCAAAAATAACGAGAGATTAATAAAAAAACCAAAGTTAATAAATATGAAGCAAATTCGAGTTGCAAAGAACTTTTATGTACTATTTTCATCTTCAATAGTACAAGACACAGATGCATAATGTAAGGGAGCAGAGGTAACAAAAGCTTCTGAAGGGCATAAGTTTGGAGTGGGGATGATCCCTCTTGAAAAAGGCAAGTGGCTGAAATGTGATAGCGAGGGCATGGAAAGAGTGTCTCATTCCACAGAAATGGCTTCATTTCATCCATGTGCCAAAACCAGAAGCTCAACATTCTACAGTATAAATACTGAAACCCAAAGTGCCAGCAACCAACAAGGTTTCTGGGTAGACTCAGGAAAAAGGACATTTTTTAGCACAGACAGAGTGCTTTTGCTATTAAAACGCAGCTTGTGCTGTGCAAACAGATCATGCTGAGTTTTGTCTGACTATTTTTTTAATAGAGGAACTGTCCAGACTGATTCATGTGACATCCTAATATTAACCTGTTTGTCTTCATTTCCAGAGGCAGGATAAAAATGAGGCTTACTTTTCTTTGGCTAACACTTTACAGAAGGTTATGATAGATTTTTAATGATATCAGAATTGGTAGTATTTTCAGTGAAAAATGTTCCTGTTCGGTAGAGAAATGTCATCTATTTCATTCTTCTGAATATATTTATGTTTCTAATATCTTGCCACATTTCAGTGGTTACAGGAATCTGGATGTTTATTTGCTTAAGACAAAAACCCTGTGGTTTGTTATGCTTTAATTTTTCATGAAAGTATGTTTCGGTCTCCAAATAGCAACGGTTGTCACCATAAATCCCAGCATGTATGGAAGTGGAAAATGGCTTCTCATTTCCAAGGTATGTTTTCAATCTCTTGCACTTTGCCAGGGCCCCTGTCTTTTTATTATTTCAATTCTATTTTCTTTCACATCTACAAGTCTGGTAGGAAACAATCAGCTGCATTCCTCTGACACCCAGAGTTGCAAAACACACTGACCCCAAACATGACACAAATCTTTCTGAGTTTGGGCAAAATATTACCAAGAGCATCTCTTCCTGCTGAAAGGAATGCAATTATTTTTAACTGTAACATGTCACCAAGAGCTCCTACCATTCAGTACTCCTTGTCCCAGTTTAAAGCTTGTGGAATAGAGTTCGTCTCTCTGCGGTGAGCTACAGTGGGCAAGAAGATCTCCAAAAACAGAAAGCCCACACCGGTGTCATGCTATTAGTTAAAAACAGCTCCATAGTGATGACGGAAAGGTGCTCTGAGTTGAAAAGACACATTCAGTAAAACAGTGTCTGGCTTAGACATCATACAGCATTGCATGATGTGTATCAGGAGACTAGAACTCACCCAAAGGGAACACAACATACAGAGGACGGGGTGATGTGGTTGTTCTCAACACTCTTTTGCTATCTGGCTAACATCAGTTTATATTTGAGATAGGGTCAGCTGGATGACTGTTATTCAGTATTATGATTAGCTGAAGAAAATGACTTTTAAATGGCCCATGCTATTTGTGAGGGAAACCTGAGTGATTTAGAGATATTCAAAACAAGGGAATCAGAACTGCTAAGGGGAGTGTGGCTGACATTGCTGTGAAGCATCTGGGCAAAACAAAGTAATTCCACACTTTTTGTCAAGGCGTATGTGGTTATACTCATTTATTAACTCATAAAAATGATTCATAGAAAAGCCACCTTGATTTGGGGGATTTTGGGTTTATATTCATCATCCTCTTTGAAATGCTCAAAATCCAGCTCATAGGGCAGTTGACTGCCTGTAGCAAAAATGTCTTTTACTCAATGTAGCCACTTGGGTGTAAAACAACTAAACAAGGCAAACCCTTCCAACATGGAAATGATTTAAAAAACCTTTTAATTCAACTCTGAGGACTCTAATTGTTGACAGTTGAACTAATTATTCATATACTTCTACTCTGCATTGCCACAGAAAAGGTTTTATGTTGAGCACATGGCTGTGTTTATAAAACATGAAGCTGTACAGCCTAGAATGTATAAGATGGAGGTTTCATTTCTAGAGGATTCTAAAGCTTGTCATTGTTTGTGGTTTACATCAACGATTAATGCAGAAGTCATTTGCACTTCATTATAAATACTTCATACATACAAATACTACATAATTCATTCACTTGTGTTTACAATCAACATGTATAGTATGTTGGTTAAATGTCAGTCTTTTTCTCAGCTTCTTTAAGGAGAGAGTAAGACAGGAAGTTAGGAAGAGAAAGGAAAGAGGTCAAACCTGGGCCCGAGCTCATCCTCACAGCGCCAGGTGAACTCCCCAAAGCTTTCGTAGCGCTGGTTGTAGTGATAGAGGACGCGATGCAGCGTGGGTGAGCCCAAATCCATCAACATGTTATAGGCTGTCTGCTGCTCCTTCCCACTTGTGTAGCCATTGAACAGGTTGTAAATTTTGTCTGCTATTTCTAAAAGAACAGATGTGGGAAACATAAAAAAACTGGGTCTTATATGATTTATAGATTCTAGTTCTTTTATATAGTACATGCATACTTTTAGTTTATAGAACATTGTTTTTACTTTTTTGGTAGAGATAAACAGATTTTTGTTTTGGAATGTACTTTTATCTTTTTTTTGCCACTGAAAAATCCAGCAAGTCTATCTGGTATGAGGCCACACATGAGTGAGTAAACAGTGATCAGATCTGTGGCCAGGGGTAAAATCCAGATTTAGGAAGTGGGGGGCTTTGCTCCTATCACGGGTGCCAACAATGCTGAACTAATACTATTTCTGTGTTATTGTAGGAATATCTCAACAGTGATATGAAATGGTGATTAAAGCAAGATGTTGATATAGTGGTCTCTGTGTTAAGGCCATAATTTAACTAACTACAGTTTAAGGCTGATGTCACATATGCAGTGTTTACTTTCTCAGCGCAGATCATTTTTGATCAGTGAGAGAACTATGCTTAAGAACTTTACCAAGAGCTCGATGAAACATGCTGTACTTTTTGGGTTGCAGACACACAACAATTAGTGTAAGATATGAGCTGCAAGAGGTATTTGTCAGATATGGGCATAACAATATAACAAAATATATTTTGACTAATTTATGGGATATGTGAATACAGCAAATGATACAGTAAAAAAAATCAGTCTGAAAATGCATTGTCATTATAATCTACAGGAACATGGATGCAGTAGAGTTACTAGTAGAGTTATTATATCTGAATAGATTTCAATTTTAATGATTTTTAAGTATAGTGTAGTAGAAATGATTATTTGTGCCCAAGACCATTAGACCAGACTCTGACTCTGTAAATAAAGCTATGTCATGGTATTGATAAATGAATATGAAGGTTACCTTGTGCTTTCACATCATCCACTGCTGGACAGGGAGTTTTGATGGTGACCTCACTGGGGCTCGATCGCCTGCCTGTGTTATCCACAGCCCAAAGTCTAAACCTGCAGAGAGAGATACATTTCCCACTTCTATTACAGCTTGTGGAGAAAATGTCTTGTGCTTTCAATATCTATTATCTAAAAGCATTATTACATAATGACCAGTGATCGTTTTTATGGTGTCCTACTTCTTATCTCACTGATGTGTGGTATTAAGTTTCACTATATTATGGCAACAGTTTAACAATATACACACACTCTCCTTCAAATAACTCCACATTAGACTGTTTTCACTTAAGACTCACAGAAAAACAACAGTCAAATAATTAACAAGTGGTTCACCTGACACTGAACAATTTTGGGCAGCTGGTAAATTGTAAATTAGCATCATTAGCATGTGGAATAAATGTGCAGACAGTTAAAGTCACTCTGTATATCTGGAGGATGGAGATGACATCCCTGAGTGTGAAAGAGACAATCACTTCAACCGTCCCGATTTAGATACAGCAGATTAGCATGGCACCCCTAAGGAAAGTGAGGCTTGGTTGTTAACATTAGGTTGAATTATATCTCCATCTAGTGGATGGCAACACAAATAACTAGCATCTGAGACACCACAGATAATGTGTGTGTGTGTGTGTGTGTGTGTGTGTGTGTGTGTGTGTGTGTGTGTGTGTGTGTGTGTGTGTGTGTGTGTGTGTGGATATGGTGCGCAGCAATGTAAACACCATTAAAACATCAAGCCAGTGTCTGGAGAAGTGGAAAGGAGACGTATGATTTACTGAAAACTCCACCATTATTGGAACAGCATAATTAAAGACACAAACCACGACAGAGCCACTCATTTCTTAAAAGAAGCAGAGCAGAGCCTCATCCTCACCTTTACCATACATGGTACATATTCCCAAATTCAGCAGTCCATTAGTTTGATGTACACAAAACCAGAGCTTTGTATGTTTGATACTAGAGAAGTGATGCTGTATCGTGAAGGTTGAGGCAGCACCTCTGGCAGCCTCAGTGCAGGAAAGCTTGCACTCCTTCATTTGCTAGTCACTCTGGACTTCTGAAGCACACTGAACTTTCCTGTTTCTGCTATCACCATTAAGCTCTCCTTCCATAATACTTTGAAGATATTCCAAAGCTTGAAATGCTTCCCCAGCTGTCTGAAAGCTTTGGCTGTAGCCTGCTTCAAGGTATCCTTATGTCTCACTACACAAAGTAAACATATTTTCCCATGAAATCATGTAGGATTTTACACTAGCATATGTTTCTCACATGCTCATATTTTATACTACATTTGAAATATTATTACTTTCAGAGCAAAAATCATTCAAATTTTCAAGACCTATATTAAATTATTTGTTTTTTTTGCCAATTCATGCTGAGCACATAACTAAAATTGAGTTCAGAGTCATACAGAGCAAACAAAGCCTGAGTAACACAACCAGAGTTCCCAGAGTAAACCCACACAGATATACTACTCCACACAGAAAGGACCAGACCACCCCACCTAGGGATCGAACCCAGGGCCTTCTTGCTGTGAGGCGACAGTACTACCCACCGTGCCGCCTGGTGAAACACAATAATATTAATACAAAATATTTACCTCTGGACCTCATCCCACTCATACACACAGCCCCAGATCATGAAGTCTACCAAATCACACTACCTCATTTTCAGCAGCCTTTGCTAGCACAATATAGCACAGTTTGTCACTAGGTGGTTTTTAGTTGGATTGGCTAGTATTTTAGCTAGCCAACATCTTCCCAATTAGCAAACATGGCTGTTGCAGCATTGCTGTGACTACTAACTAAACCAGAGACAATGGTAGCATGAAAAATCTCCCTGAGATGACAAGAGGAAAAGGCCTTTAGAAGAATCCCATACTCAAAAGGGTACAATCATCTGGGTGACACTGGATAGTGCAATGAATTATAATTGAACCTGGCCCCTGCCAATATGGGAGATGCACTGATATGATGACAATACACTGTCATACAATGATGATGGTCCCAATTTGCAGAAAAACAGAAGACATAAATTAAAATATTCATTCATTCATTCATTCATTTTCTTGACTGCTTATTCCTTTTCAGGGTCATGGGAGCACCGGGGCCCAGTCAGCAGAATAGGGCGCAAGGCAGGAACAATCCTGGACAGGGCGCCAATCCATCGTAGGCCACTTTAGAGACACAAATCAACCTAACGTGCATGTCTTTGGACTGTGGGAGGAACCCGGAGTAAACCCACGCGGACACGGGGAGGACATGCAGACTCCACACAGAAAGGACCCAGACAGCCCCACCCAGGGATCGAACCCGGGACCTTCTTGCTGTGAGGTGACAGTGCTACCCACCGAGCTACAATGTCAGGAAGTAAATGGAACTCACATGTAGGTGGTGTCAGGCTCCAGGCAGCGTATGATCAGGGAGACGGAAGTGACTGGATCTGGGATTTCACCCAGCGTCACACATGGAGATTTGGCCCCAGACAGAATGTCATCCACAAAGCTCAGCAGGGTCTCTAGAATAAGAGCAAGAAAAGTGTTTAAATAAGATGCATGTAGAAATACACCTGCATAACATTTAAAAAATTAGCAGATTTTCTGAGCTGAAAAAGTTGCATTGGTTGTCAAATATGATTAATGACGTTCATCTAAGGCCACACAGCTTCCAGTATGGCTTTGGTGAGTTAATACCTGTTTTCCAGTGGTTGCCTTACAAATACCTCCATTCTATTTGTACATGTTAACCTTCTAGCACTTCAAACCACAGCATTTACATAACTCTGAACAAGACAGCATGACTCTCAGCCCCATCAGAATTTGAAAGGCAGCACTGTCCAAAGAAGGGTTTCCCTACACCTTTACATGCTTTAATGTAAAGAAAGAAGCAAACCTTCTAGGAATGGAGACATTTTGCCTCTAGTATTTAGAGGGCTATGGGTCAGGATGTTTTTGTTTTTCATGCAACTTAAGCTACTCAAAGTTCCTGAAAACACAAAATAAAGAGTCTACACAGTCTTACAGTTCTTATTATAAAGCCAAGGTGGAGACTATTTGTTCAGCTGGTTTGTGTGCATCATAAAATACGACACGGGGGCTCCGGTGTGTCTTTCTCGCAAGAGGAAAACCCGTGCAGTGAACTCAGGGGAAACCTTTAAAAAGGTGATGTTGTCTTGCAGCCAAAACCACTGTGGGCCTCCAGCTCTGAAAAACCACATGGGTCCTGATCAAACTGAAAACAGGATGGCCAGTTCCAGGATAAACTTAGGAAAGGAAAAGATGGTTGTGTGTATATGTACACAGTCTACCTGACATATATTTACATGGCATGTAGTGTAGGGATCAATGTCCTCACACTAATAATAAGTAGCAGTGTGAGAGCTTTGCTAAACAGAATTATTCGTAAATATTCATTCATTCATGTCACCCACAGGGGGAATGTCTTGGCCACTAGGTTACGAAGAAAATAAACTTGTGAAAAGTTTTTGTTTAATAACATGCTGTGATAATGTTTGTTTTTTGTTTTTTATTCCTTCAGAATAAGGCCTGTATACAACCATACCTACTCAAATCTATGAGTAGATTCTGCAATTTGTGGACGAATATGGAAAGTTTAATTCTATAATTGTAAATTTTGCAAAAAGTAAAGCACTTAAAAAGTAATATTTTTTTTAACTTGTACACAGGGTCTAAATTTACAGTGACTAGCATAAGAATTCAAGAATGTAATTGTGTCCAATGTGATCTCAATAAAAATAAACCTGTTTGCTGGAAGGTCCCACAGTTTGTTAAACATCATCATTAAAAAGAAACAGAATCATTAAAAAGGAGGTGCTAAAGTCTGGGACAAAGGTATGGTAGTTCTCAAAAAATGAAAAAAAAAAAACATAGCAAAACAGATCATCTACCAAAAGCAATTGACCTACTGTAAGGAATGGTTTTCACACCATTTGGAGTGAACTCTAGAAACTATGATGTGTTTCTAATACATTCACATCAAAAACCACACAGCACGCAAAGTCACTGATACCCCTTTTCCACCAACTGGAACTAGGTATCATGGATCCTGTGGACTGTCACCACTAGTGACATCTGGTGTTGGATCCTGCTTTCTGCATCTGCTGATTGGGGTACTGTCTCTTTAAGACCATCATGTCATTACTGGTCTGTTACTGGATGCATCTGTGTCTTGTTTTGGTTTCCTTCCTTGTTTCTATCCTTAGTTCAGTTTTCAGTCTACTGACCATGGCTTCTGCTATCTACCATTTGGTGTCCATGTATGACTTTGATGATGATAACTATGTGGGTAACTATATGGATTGTGGTTACCTAGCAATAGAAATTTTCTCTGTCACCGTATACCTGTTTCTGGTACCCATTTGGCTATCAGACCCCCACTAGCAAATGCCTCGTGTCATCCTGTAGCACATAACCAATCCATCAGGCACTCATACCGTTACGCTCATGGCCCACACATGTTACATTAGGTGCTAGTTCTGGGCTGTTGCTAGTGATAGTTTGGAGACAATTCAATTCATGAACCTTCAAAACCTGTGCTTTTCCACAGCCTAAAGTGCAACCATAGGTGAACGCCATGATGTCTATATACATCTCTGATATCCCAGCAGTGCTACCACCAAGCACAATAACAAGCACACCAGCTACAATGGTGGACTATACGGTCTTCTGACATGGACCACTTCAGCTGTCAGTTCTTCTTCTTGAGGTTAAGACAGACTAGATGCTACACTAGCTGTATTTTTTTAAAACATGGCAGTCACAAATTTGGTCTTGTTGGTCACAATAAACCAGCCCCAGCCCCAACATAAGTAGTTCTTGGATCTAGACAGGCAAAGTTTTGGTTGCTTCTCTGTTTTCCTACCTGAGACCTGGTCAAGATGCAAATAACTGGTTTGACATTAGGCATGGCTTTGAACGATGGAAAACGGTTATGAGATCATATTTTTTGCCCCATAAAAAAAACTAGAGCAAGCTATTGTCTTTACACTTATCTTTTCACAACAGTTTCTGTCATGTACTCAAATAAAGCATAACATACATACACAGCTGCACTCAGGTTCATAAATAAACAAAGCAAAACTTTCATTTCATATTTTCAGCATTTGTGCCAAGCATTCTCTGAATTCACTTCACCCTTCAGATCCCCCATTTCACAATAACATGAGGCTTTTCAGCAAGTGCATTATTTTCTATAATGCATAGCATTATAAGTTCATAGCAGAATGATTTTTTGTACTATTTATGTTATGCAGTGCACACTGTCATGGACTAGCATGAATCAGAAACCACTGCAATGAATCCATTAACAAAATTCAGAGAAAATGGCAAAGCCAAAAACATGGGAATATTCCGGACTAGGGAAACTAGGGAAAGACAGCAAGTCTTTAACAGGATTTAGAAAAGACAGCTTTAGAATTACTATATTCAGTCTGGTCCATAAGCATTTCAACATCTCATCTAATCTATTCTAATCTAATATAATCTTGAGTGTTACCAGTGGTTTGCATCTAGAGGTAATTTATATTCATGAAGACGTCTCTTGATTGTGGTCTTTGACAATGATACACCTACTAACACTCAAGAACAGAAGGTTAATATTAGATTAGATTAGATTAGATTTGGTTCTTTGAACAAATCAAGATGAACTTGTACCAGAATGATGGGAAGAGAAGGAAAGGAGGACTCATGATCCAGAGCATGCTGAAGTGTATAGAGCTATACTTTCTGCTCAGATTCACGTCAAATGCTGTAAAACAGCTAGATGTTGTGGAGTTATTCTTCACCAAGGAAAGAATTTTGCAATTATCCATTTTAGTTGTCATGGTCTTCCAGGCCTTTTAGTTTTGTTGAATATAAATAGGTATTCTCTGCAATGCATTCCTTCATTTTAAGAATGTACAGATTGGTGAAGGGCGGCA